>JBBPKN010000057.1:0-90422 GCA_038089275.1 Pulveroboletus cf. rosaemariae
GATCCGAGAAAAATGTTGTTATTCGGTTTCATATGCGCCCAGGGACCCGTATAAAAAGCCGTTCTGTCCAACACGCTTTGACCGCCAGGGTATATCCTGATATCGTCCTACAATGTCTACACTACCTGCTGGAGTTTACTACATCGCCAATAGAGCCACTGGCCCCAATGGAGCCCTCTCTGTCAGTATGAACGGGATTGGCGATGCAGTGACTGTCGTCGACTTTGGGTATTCACACACTGAATTCGTTAGTCTAATTCACATTTGACTTCGACTGTCTATGACTCGAGATGGCTGATATCGAGTATCTGCAGTGGAACGTCAGCAACAAGGCCGGCACCACCACCCAATACATCTCTCCCCTCACCAATGGCACTCTCCAGATCGGGGGGGCCAATAACGTCCTCGAAACCGTTACTGGTTATGACTACGTGTGGTCCATCGTAAATAGGCACGGCTATTACACGTTCGTATCATTTCCCCTCTTCCCCTCAGCCATCATGTCCCCGATTCGTATACTTAATGACGTGATCTGGACTTAGTATTCAAGATGGCAACAATTACTGGTATCTCGCACAAGCGGAAAGTGGAGTGGAAGTTACCTTGATGAGTGAATATATCTCTGTGAGGGAGGAGTGGATGTTTCTCCCTGTCCTACTGTTCTGATTGTGAAGGGTGGTAAACTTTTGTCACGTAATATGCAACATGATAACTACTGTGACAACTACTGTGACACCTTGCTATTGAAACAATATCTATACATTATAAACTTGTAGTAATGTGCCAGTCTCAGCTTGGTTCAGGCCTGGGCACTTGTGCTCAAATGCTTGTTAAAACTAAGTAAAGGGCAGTAATATTCACTCAGCCAAGATTGAAGGAGGTAAAATATGATTGAGAAAGAAAAGTAGCTATATATTTGTCTTTGATTGAAGTTGTGCTCATCTATCTTACCTGATAACTCCAGATGAACTCCAGAGTAAGAGTGGTGTAACTACAAGATAATGGGAACATATTAACTTCAGAGATATCTGAAGTAGATAGGAGTGTGTCAGAGTTACAGTGACTTCAAAAGCCCTTTCCATATTGACTTAAATGGCAGTAAATGACATATACTGCCATATGGCATGGAAGTCAAGCTTAGCATTGGTAAAGTTATAAATAGTACATACTCTTGACTATAATAATTCTCCCTAAGTCACATGATTGGATCAAAGTCTGTGGAGATATACAGTGGCTCAAAAAACTGTCCCAATATTTGCATATTTTGCACTAAATGCAATGGCTATCAATAACGACTAATTATCATGCTAGGCTATAAGTGTATGAAATGCAGTACTTGCTCTTGGCTTTCTATTGGTCCAATGATTAAAGCATTTGGTTATGTTTTGATAACATGGCAACCATATCAAAATGACAACTCATTGGGACAGTTTTTTGACTTTGAATTTCCATTATATATATTGGACTCTGAAGTGCTGTAAGATGATTATATATCTTAGGTAAGTAATATATTATGTCACTCTTATGTCACTAATTAGCCTGCAGCATATATAAACTCTACCATCACAAATAAATTCCCTTATCTCCATTATGAAATATTTTTCTATTATAGTTTGCTTTTTCAATTTTCAATTACATGATCTTATCTTATCTTTACCACATGGTTATCTAATCTTTTATCTAATCTAGGCATGTGACAGGTCACATGACAGGTCTAGACCCAGGGCATAGGGTTAATCTCATGTCTTTAGCCTGCATTTTATTTTTGTTCTCTTTTATTTTTAGAAGTACTACTCCTTTTTAGCTATTGGCTATTCTTACAGTAGCTTCTTTTCTTTTTGATGGTGCCTCAGGGTCTGTGGGAGAATTCCCATCAGGATTTTGATCTGTGCACTCTTCTATATAGTATAAATACTATAGCTCTAGGATATCTCAAGCTCTAGTCTTGAGCACTTGTATTATCTAGTACAGTGTTCACTCATATAATACCCTTACTTGCTTATCTCTCACATTGAAACCAACACTGCAAGCCCTTGATTAGGGTTAATGTCTTATTTGCACAATGTTTCATATTGAGATTACAACACTTGCTCAAGACTACTCTTACTAGTCAAGGGTGCTCATCACAGAAAACCATTTATATAAAGAAAGAGTATACTTGGGGGCACAAGGAGCAGCTTAAATATTTCATTTTTGAGGCAGTGCTTGGATTTGAGGATGACAAACTAGGAAGACAGTTATTCCAGAAAAGATTCAACATATTTAACAAACAGATCAAGAAAGATTTTGTAGCAAAGAAGGGAAGGAACAGAAAAATTGTGGCATCAGATTATATTTGTTCTCTCAGACCATCAGCAGTACTAAAAACCATTTCCCATATCCCACAAATAGTCAGTCAAGTTGTTAAACTTCAATTCATATGCCAGTTCATTGAATGAACCAGAGTCCACAGAGCTCAGTTCAATTCTATCCCAACAACAGCCTGTAGCAGACCTGGTCCCTCAACTAAGGTACACACCAACACCCTATACCAGAACAACAACCTGCTTCCAGCAATCAATCCCTACTTTGAGTGGAATTAATATAAGTTTAGATACTAGCAATATGATGAAGCTACTGGTCAAAGAACTTATCAAGATGGAAGAATTGAAGAAGATCAGTGATCCAGGAAAGTGGTCAGGAGACAAGAAAAAGTGGAGGAAATAGTATGCCTCTCTTTCAGTCTGGGTAAATGTTATAAAACTGTGACATATTCTGGGGGTACTCTGGATAACTCCAGAGTGGACAGGGCTTGGCTTCACCTTATGTGGTGCATCCTTATTCTAGTACCAGGTGCCCTGATTTATGAAGGGGTTGGAAACTATTAAAGATCTGGGATAGGCTATAGGGCTTTTTCTAACAAGAAGTATGATGTCAAGTTGTGGAATAAGTCATGAGACTTAGTGTAGGGTACAACATCAAGTCATGAAACAGGAGGGGGTCTAAGGGGATCATAATGTTATATTATGGTCAATATTCAAACTCCAGTACAAGATACAGAGCTATAGTACTTATACTTTAGAGAGGCAGATTATCTAAGAAGGAAATGGAGATGTGAAAGGAGTTGTCTCATAAGCAAAGCAGGTGCCAATGCATCCTGGATATGAATGGAGATGTCAGAGGAGACAACATCAAATAATGTTAAACTGAAAACTAAATAATAACAGGGAGAAGCAAGGCAGAAAGGAACAGGAACAGGAAGTGAAATTGGAGGAACTATGGAGTTGTATCAGAATGGCATGGAGTTAGCATAGGTAAAGTTGTAATCAATCATTAGATAGGAAAAGACAGAGGTAAAGGGAACTAGGAAATACATAGCTTAAAGCATAAAAGCAACCAGAGTTGCATCAGAGACATAGCAGAGTTAATCCATTAGCATGGGATATGACAGTGAATGAGCAAAGGTGGTGGAACAATCAAGAGTTGATCACAGCAGTCCTCTTTAGATTGGAAGGGAGAGTGGAGAGATTTGCACAGATTACTCTGGAATGCTTCAAAAATGCAGAAACAGAGTATAGACTAACATCAGATGGGAGCAGAGAGATAATAGGGTTGGCTGCATGGCCAGATTTTACTGGAATCACCCTTGAGCTTCAAAATTACTTTCATATAGATAAGCTCACCCATGAAGCCCTTAAGAAATTGGAAGGGTTAAGGCACACCTCATCTATTGACAAATATCTATAAGATTTCAAGGTATTATGAAAGGATGTGGAGATTAGCAATAATCATGCATTAAAGTTGATGAGGGAGCAGGTGTAGTATAGGATATATCAGCAAGCCTGCATGCAAGAGATCAAGAAAGACTATATTTTCTTCCAAGATCAATGCAGGACAATTGGTAGAGCCTTTAAGCAAATGGCAGTAGAAAGATTGGCTCCAAGGTTTATGCCTTGCTACCCTCCTCTGCAATATCCCCCAACCAATTCCTATCAGCCAAGATATCCCCCTTCTCAGCCTAATTAGCCAAGGTTTACAGCAACTGAAACACAACCAGAAAGAGGAGCTCCTATGAAGATTAATAGACAGGCAGTGGCACAAGTCCAGACCTGTTATAAGTGTGGGAAACTGGAACACCTGGCAAGAGATTGCCAAGGTCAGTTTAACCCAGCAGTATCTCATCCATCCAACAATTTTGGAAAAGGTCCACAGCAACCTAACCCTCAAGCACAATGAACTCAAGGCCCCTCACAAGGACAATACATGCAACCAGTTCATTTCTCTGACTTCTTACCTCCCAATGCCAATAGATGGCAAATAGCCAAACCAGTATCTATTGGACTGGTTTACAATATGGCAGCTGTGGCTTGTTTTCAAGAAATATTAGCAGCATCTTGGAGATTAATGGAAAAAGCATGGGCTTACTTCCAAGATGTATTTGAAACAGAAAGGAAGTAGAAGGAGAGTCAGGGAAAAGCATGAGGGAGTCAACTGAGCTAGAGGTGAAACTCCCAGTATATAAACAATCTTCTTTTCTATCACATTTTTGTTCAAGTACTATGAAATGAAAGCAAGCATTCTCTTCCATGATGATATCTCATCTGAGCATGGCCCTGGAGATAGGGTGCTTAATTCCATCTGAAGAAATTAATGGACATTTATTTGCCACAGAAAGTGAAAAATGTCAAGATCTAGCAAAATTTTTTAACAGAAAAGAATAAGATGAATTAGAGGTAAGTGTGAAAATTGATGGGGAAGTCAGGGGACATCAGGGACTCAAGATGGAATCTTGTGATCTTACCTTTGCTATTGTGGATTTAGGAGCATCAGTAATATTCATTGATCAAAAATATGTTTGAAAACACAGATTATACAAAAAAGATTTATCAAAACCACTAACAGTTTATAATGCAGATGGAACACAAGGAAATATTGGAAAAATTGCACATTATGTTATTATTTATATTGTGATAAAAGGAAAGAATGATAGATGGCATTGAGAAAGAATTAATGCATATGTCTCTTCATTAGAAACATTGGATTTATTAATTGGCTATGATTGGTTCAAGAGACATAACCCAGATATTGATTGGGTAAAATGAACAATTGATTTTCCTAGATGTCAAGAAGATTGTGAAACTTACCTGGTATCAAGACAAGTTATGGAAGAAGAAAGTTCACAGTTAAAGAAAGAACTTCCAAAGGAATTATGGGAGTTCTTACCAGTGTTTTCACAACATGAGTCAGAAAGAATGCCCACCAGGAAACCTTGGGATCATGTGGTCAAGCTCAAGGAAAATTTTGTACTAAAGAAAGGCTGCATTATTTCTTTATCAAACAAAAAAATAAAAGAAGTTCAGGAATTTGTTGACAAGGAAATGAAAAAGGGGCATATTAGGTCATCAAAGTCCCCACAAACATCACCCATCTTCTTTATTAGCAAGAAAGATGGAGGTAAAAGAATGGTAATAGATTATTGATATCTCAATGAATTTATTATAAAAAACAATTATTTATTACCACTAATTTCTACATTAATTGACAGGTTAAACAGTGCAGATTTGTTTATAACCCTTGATTTACATTGGGGTTATAACAACATTAGAATAAAGGAAGGAGACAAGTGAAAAGGGGCTTTTATCACCTCTATAGAAGCTTTTGAACCATTGGTAATGTATTTTGGCATGTGCAACTCACCCAGTACATTTCAGGCCATGGTCAATGACATTTTCTACAATATGTGGAAATATGTTGTTATTTACATCAATGACATTATGATCTTCACAAAAGATAAAGATCATTAACAACATCTGGAAATAGTTGCAGAAGTTTTAGATCATTTATGTGATCATGACCTCTTTCTTAAACCATCAAAGTGTCACTTTGCCCAGACTCAAGTGGATTATTTGGGCATGGTTATATCTAAAAAGGGGGTATAGATGCAATTAAACAAAATGAGCACAGTCTGCAATTGGCCTATCCCAAAGACAGTTAAACAAGTACAAGCTTTTTTGGGACTTGCCAATTACTATTGAAGATTTGTACCAAACTTTGCTAACATTACTTGCCCTCTCAATTCCCTTACAAAGAAGGATGTCAAGTTTGAATGGACATCTGCATGCATGGCCACTTTTGTTCATTTGAAAGAAATTCTTACCTCTAAACCCCTTCCTTGTTACCCTGACTTCTTAAAACCCATTTGACTCAAAACAGATGCATTGGATGTCACCATCAGTGCTGTATTGTCTTATCAACAGGAAAATGGACTCTGGTGACTGGCAGCATATATTTTATACTCTTTGAATGCAGCTGAATTAAATTACCCAATTTATGACAAAGAGTTTCTTGTAGTCATTTGTGCTCTGTGTGATTGGTGCCATTATTTAATTGGATGAGACTCCTTTAAGATCTGGACAGATCACAAAAACTTGGAGTATTGAAAACAGCCACAGGATCTTTCTCCACAGTAGGCAAGGTGGCAGGCCACTCTTGCCAAATTTAACTTTAAAATGTGTTACAAACCAGGTTCCTCTAATGGACAAGCAGATGCCCTTTCCTGCTAACAAGACTACTTTGATGTTAAACTAGAACTGAATAAACAAATCATCATGCTTCCTTTTTTAATTTTTCAATGTGTTATTTCTCTTTCTTTTTCCTTTTTCTCTCATGTACAACAAGCATCAGTGGACTTATGTCTCTCTCCTCACTGGTATTATAGTTCTGAACATAAAGTCCATTTAAATCAAAACAAACAAATATTTGTACCAAAATAACTACACATAGAAGCTTTAAACCTATTTCATTCTTCTCCACTAGATGGTCATTCTGGTCAAGATTGCACTAGGCATCTTTTAGCTTGTTTCTATTATTGGCCTGATCTCTGTGAAGATATAGCATCTTTTGTTTCACATTGCTCTTCATATACTACATCCAATGGATTAGAAGCTATTATTCCAGTTCATCCTCTTCCTATGGCTTTGGCTCCATGGGAAGACATTTCAGTGGACTTTATTACAGAAATTTCTATTTCAAAAGAATTTGATACTATTATGGTGGTAGTGGACTGTTTCTTAAAAGAAGTTGTTTTTATTCCTTGTCTTTCTTCTCTTTCTTTTCTTTATGTTGCAGAACTTTTCAGAGACCATGTCTTGTCTAGACATGGACTTCCTTCTTCTATAGTTTCAGATTGTGGCCCTCAATTTATCTCAGAATTCATGAAATAGCTCAATAAAATTCTACAGATCAAACAGAAAATCTCTACAGCATATTATCCTAGAATGGATGGGCAAACAGAATGGATAAATCAGGAATTAGAACAATATCTGCATAACTTTATTGCAAAGTGACAAGAACAATGGGCAGAATGAATTAAAATAGTCAAATACCATCATAATAATTTCTATTCAACCTTGACTCAGATTACTCCATTTGAGATTACTAAAACATATCATCCTCATCTGGGTTTTGAAGCCCTGGCTAATTCTGTTCCTTTGTCACATTTCTTACAAGATATGTTCAAATCTTTCAAAAAAGTAAAGGAAGCATTAGAAGAAACAAAACAATGAATGGAAAAGCAGAACACATGCAGCATGCCTAGTTATTAGAAAGGCCAGCTATTTCTGCTATCCACAAAAAATCTCACACTTCCCTATCCTTTCAAAAAGTTGTCCAAGAAGTGGATTGGTTTTTTTTGAAATTTTAGAGGTTATTTCCCATGCAGTTCATCTCAAACTGCTGAAAATGATGTGCATCCATCCAATGGTTAATATTTCACACATCAAACCTTATTTACCATCACTTCATGGGCAGGATATTCTCACTCCTGACCCTATCATTATTACAGAAAAAGGTCATAAAAAATATGAGGTTGATTATATTGTAGACTCTTATATTAAAGGTGGCAAACTGGAATATCTGGTTCATTGGACTGGATATGGTGAAAACAATCATACCTGGCAAACTAAGGACAATTTGACTAACTCACCAGAGTTAATTGAGGAATTCCACAAGCTATATCCTTCTGTACCTTGTCAACTCTTCAATATGGATCTTTCTTCTTTCTGTTCATTGTTTAAGCCCTATGAAAACCACACTGAAGCTGTATCATTAGCTGTGTCTTGTCTGAAATTCAAGATCTAAAAAGGGGGTAGTGTTATAGTTTGCTTTTTTAATTTTCAATTATGTGACCTTATCTTTACCACATGGTTATCTAATCTTTTATCTTATCTAGGCATGTGACAGGTCACATGACAGGTCTAGACCCAGGGCATAGGATTAGTCTCATGTCTTTAGCCTGCATTTTATTTCTGTTCTCTTTTATTTTTAGAGATACCACTCCTTTTTAGCCATTGACTATTCTTACAGTAGCTTCTCTTCTTTTTGATGGTGCCTCAGGGTCTGTGGGAGAATTCCCATCAGGGTCTTGGTCTGTGCACTCTTCTATATAGTATAAATGCTGTAGCTCTAGAACATCTTAAGCTCTAGTCTTAAGTACTTGTATTATCTAGTATAGTGTTCACTTATATAACACCCTTACTTGCTTATCTCTCACATTGAAATCAACACCACAAGCCCTTGATTAGGGTTAATGTCTCATTTGCACAACATTCCATATCAACATTGCAACACTTTCTGCTGCTTAAAAAAATAATATTATCTCTCTTGTCTTTTTTGACCTTTTCTGTAGGAAAATTGCATCTCAAACTGGTCTAGGGAAATCTATTGTGGCTAGTGTTCTTTAGAAAATCCAACCAGAGAAGGAAAATCATCATGGTGGTTATTCTTCAAAACTTTTTCCTATCAACAAGCATGCTATTGTTTAACAAATTTTTACTAGAAAGGCCAGTAATGCAGTTCAGGCCACTTATTTTATCAATTCTATTGTCAGCACTCCTGTCTGCCCACAAATAGTCAGGAATACCCTCAAGGAAGCTTTAAAAGCTGTGGTGATGAAAAAAAAACTTCTCTCTGCTATCCATAGAAAAAGCAGGTTGGCCTTTGCTTTGAAGTACCAGCATTGGACTGTGGAGGACTGAAAGAGGGTGATTTGGTCAGGTGAGACTAAAATCAATAGGATTGGATCAAGTGGACAAGAATATGTGTAAAAAAAGAAAGAAGAGAGAATAAGTTCTAAGAAGATTAAAGTTATAGTCAAGTTTGAAGAAGGATTACTCATGGTATGGGGCTATATTGGATGGAATGGTGTGGTAGTTTTGAGTGAGATTGAGGGAAGAATGGATGCTGAACAGTATGTGGCAATTTTAAAGAAAGAATTGTTGCAGAGCATGGAGAATTTTGAAATTCCTTCAGATAAAATCATTTTTCAGCAAGATAATGATCCCAAGCATATCTCTAAAAGAGCTCAAATCTGATTTAAGGAGCAAGATATCAAGCTTCTGGATTGGCCTACTTAATCTCCAAATCTTAATCCTATTGAACATACTTGAGGTTATTTGAAAAAATATCTTTCAGATTATAAGTATTATAGTGTTGAACTTCATACAACACTTTCTATGAAATGCAACAACTTGATGCATTGACCTAAAACACCTAACTCTTGATGTGTGCTGATTCCTAAGTCCTGAGTGAAGCTTTTAAACTAGTGGCTTTAAACTAGGCAAAAGAGCAAAGAGAAATAAGAGCCAAAAGTAACAAGAACAAGAAGATTCAAGTGCACAAGACTGGGAAAACCCAGGCTTGAGCCAACCTCCTTATATATTGCTACATAATGTGCACAGACCATGTAAATGGTACTGCCCCTAAAGTAATGTACAGTAATCCATTCAATAGCATAAAAAGAGTGGGGATCTAGAAATATATGAGGCAAACATAAGAAATGACATCATAGTCTAGATTGCTCTAGACCTGTGCCTTGTGAAGAGGTGAAATGTGAAGAGGTGAAAAGGTGAAGAGGTCATGTGATGTGACAATGTGAAGAGCTACAGTAGTAAGAAGATAAGTTCAAAAAGAGTAAAAATGAAAAAGTGCATTATAACATCCTAACTTTAACTAGCCAGCCTTGAGAGGATGCAATGGATTTGATATTGGATTTGAATTGAATAAAGAGAGAATGAAGTGGAAATACTCAAAGTAGTAACATCTGAGGAGCCATAGCACTAGTCACCAGAGGAAAGGCCTATATTAAAAGGCACAAGCCAGGAACTATAATATATAAGATAACAAAGTGATTAAGGCTGGGAAGTCTTTGTTACAAACATAACATTCACTAGCAGAAGAGTCACATGACAAGCATGTGACCATGAGACTTTATTGCCAAACAAGGATAAACCCTAGGATATGGTTAAGTTATTATTAAGAGTTTTCCCTTGGGTTTGGAACATAGCTTATGGTTGGATCTAGTATCTTAGATGACAGATGCATCTCCCAATTGGATCTCCAATGAATCTGGATCTTGATCTAGATAAAAGTCAGATCTCTAGATGGGATCTCCTTGACTTTATGGTAGGGGGCATGGTTTAATCTCTGCTGACCCTAGATCCTTTCCTTCCATTCTACATAGCCTCTCCATTTCACACACCTATACCACATGGTCCATTGGTCATATTCTCAGTAAGCACACCCTATGCCCTACTTCCTTATTTAGTTGTTCCCTATGCCCTGGAGATGGTCCATGCACACTTGGACTTAGTATATATAGCAGAGTAGTTCCTTGGTTTTGGCTTCCCAGCCTTAACCACTTTGTTGTCTTGTACATTGTCTAGTGTCTTGACAATATAGGCATTTTCTCTCCTAATATTGTGATGGCTCCTCAGGCTTTGCTACCCTGAGTCCACTATATCATTCTTTCATCTATTCCAACCAAATCTGACAATGAAACTGACACACCCTCTCAAGGCAGACTGTTTAGAGTTAGAACAGGTCATTCAGAGATTGACACTGTAACAGCCTTAACATAGAATGCACTAGCTACTTATACTAATTCTGGAGGTGCACAGACCAATCAGTGGATTTAACACAAAGCCTAAATAGGAAAGAGGGCATAGGGTAAGGGTAGAGGATATGACTAATGGCCATGTGGTAAAAAGGTATATTAAGGAAGAGACTATATAGAGTGAAAGATAAGAATTCAAAATAAGCAGAGATTAGACCATACTCTTAGCCATGAGGCTAAGAAGATCCTATCTAGATCTCTGCCATGATCATATCTTGATTCTTATCTGAATCAAGATCAGATTCATTGAAGATTGGATTGGAAGATAACTATTATCTGAGATACTAGATTCAATTATAAGCTGTGCCCATAAACTCAAGGAAAACTCTGAATGTTAACTTAATTATATCCTAGGATTTGACCTTGTATGGCATAGGATTCTCATGATCACATGCTTGATCACATGACACTTGTGCTTCTGAACTTGTCATTTGTAACACTTTCCCTTTTCAAGGGCAAATCTTCAAATTGTTAAGTATCTTGCAAATACTCTTTTTCTTCTACCCATTATTGAAATACAATCTTGCTGACTACTCTGAAACTTTGAAAGAAATAGCAGAAAGAAAAGAAAAGACTGGCATAGGCCAAGAAACTCTAAGATTTGAAAAGTGTGAAAAATATTCTTCTTAATTGATTTCTGTTATAGTCCGCATTTTTCACTTTTCAATCACGTGACTTTATCTTATCTTTCCACATGGTTATCTAATCTTTTATCTTATCAGGTCACATGATGGGTCACATGACAGGTCTAGACCCAGGGCATAGGGTTAATCTCATGTCTTCAGACCACTTTTCATTTTCACTTTCTTTCATTATAGAAGCCTCATTTCCTTTCAGCCAATTGGCTATTCCCACGAGTGCTTCTCTTCCATTTGATGGTGCCTCAGGGTCTGTGGGAATTCTCCCATCAGGGTCTTGGTCCATGCACCATTCAGTACTGTATAAATACTGTAGCTCTAGCACGTCTCAAGCCCCAGTCTTGAGCACTTGTAATACCTAGTACAGTGTTCACTTATATACTCATTTGCTTTACTCTCACTCTATCCATACCAACACTGAAGCCCTTCATTAGGGATATATCACTCCTTGTGCACAATGTTCAAGATCACTCATAACAATTTCTTGAACTCCACTGTTGTCCTTTGTTATTGATAATATCTTTTTCCAGAAGAGGGGGTTTACTATGTTTATCTATCATCTCTACTATCCCCTCTTCAGGTTTCATTGTCCTAATGAAACTTATATTGAAGTGAGCATGTGAATTTTGAGTGAACAATTACTTTTCTTGGAAAAATTTTGATAAATTTCAACTAGAATTTTCAGAAATCAAATATTTCTTTTGCTTTTCAGAAAGGTACTGGCATGTTTCAACCAGGCTCTTGCTTCAACATTTCTCAAATCAAATGAATGACTGAGTGGCAGAATATTAAATGAACAAGGAAAACAGAATTAATGGATGGTGACCTAGAAGTTTGATAATGCAGCTTCTTGTATTACTGCCTCTGAAACTCTGAAAATAATAGTTTTAAGTCATGTTGAGGACTTGACCCTCAAAGAACTCAATTTTGACAACTTTTCATAGACTTTTTCATTACATTGTGCCTGATTACCTTTTGACTTTTTCCACTGTGACTACTTGAGTACTGTCTTGACAAAATCCTCCTTAGATCAGATATTTGTAGTTTAAAGTCTTTGTGAACTAAGGGTTTCTCAGGAGAACCCATAACACTAAAACAGTTTGTAGTCATGCTTAAAACACTTGCTGACTCAAATACTAAATTGTTCAGTTACTCACCTAGAGAACAAACTGCATTGTCATTAGCTTTTACTTACTTAATCTTTCTTCTCATCTAAAACTCTGAAACAAATAGTTTAAAGATATCTTGGTCTGATCTTGCAAACTTCTCAAATCTTCTTGATATCTTCTGATTGTGATTGAGCTCTATGTTCTAGAAAGGAAAACCCACAAGACTCCTTGCATCTGCTTTTTCATTCTTGCAGAATGACTCCATAGATAGATGTTTTCCCTTGTATATGGTCTTAGCTCTTTTACTTTCATATCTTCTTGATTAGACTCTTGATTATTTGCTAAATCCTTGCTGGAATACTAATCAGCTTTCTTGTTAAATACTTCATTGCTCTTTAATGCCTGAATAACACAACCAACTGAATGGCACTGCAATTTCTTCTTCAACTTGTACTTGCCAACTTTCTTCCTGGAATTACTTTTGATAATGCAGAAGTAGAACTGCCTCTGATAGTTTTAAACATTATGTATTCTTCTGAACTTCCTTGCAACACTTTCTACTCAGAGAACAAATTCTCTTTTCATCTGATGTTGCTTTGTTCCTCTAAAAAACTTTCTTTAACCACTTCTCTTTATATCCATGGCAAATACTCATCAACTCTGAAAATAGCTTGATCAAACATTTGAACTTCTTTATTCCCTCTTCAGAGGTATCTTTTATTGGATAGATTTCTTGACTAAACCTCCATGTAATTGAACAATGAACTAAATCACCCAAACTTTCTAATAAAAATCTTCAAATAATATTCTTGTGCTCAATCTCACTTCTCTGATAGATCTGTGAATAAAAACTCCAGTTTCCAAGTGAACCATCAAATCTCATCCCCTCTTCAGGCCTCAAATTCCCACTAACTTCATTAACTCACTTTCTAGCCTAACAGAGAGTCATTATCATTGATCTTCAGAAACCTTCTGTTTTTATCCACAAATTATTCTTGCTTGTTTCCATGTCTACTCACAACTATGGCTTTTATCTGTGTACTCCAAGAATTTCTTGCTCTTTCTGCTACTACCTTTCTACTTATCATGGACCTAGATATGTCCACAACTTTCATCTGAGTTTATATACTTGAATAAACCTTCTAGTTTTATATTATTGTGGACCATAATAGTTTATAGTTAATTTCAGACTATCCTTCTTCAGAAACCAAGTGTTAAAAGCAAACTAGATTGGAGTAAATCTTCACATCTTCTCCCAGATAGCTAGATGTCTTCTCTGGTCATAATCATTGATCTTTCAATCTTGTCCATGACTCATTCCCAAATAGATTTTCATTTATAGACATCATGGTTTTAATCTGAAAACAAAACTTTTATCAATTGAATTATTCTTGAATTCATCTCAGAGCCCTAAATGTGACTCTAATCTTCTTCATTGAACTTTTCAATCAGCTTCCATCTTATTTCCAAATCTTCCTTATCCAGCTTGAAAAACTGGCCAATGAAATGCATACTCCAGATCAACAACTTTATTAAAGTTGATCCAAAGCCTAAAGTAAATAGTGTGACTTCTTCTACTTTTCCCTAGACAATCTAGTCTGTAACTAAGCCTTCACATTGTTAGTACTTTTTCAAATTGTGATTTAACAAATGACTTCTGAGTTAGGCAATGATTTTAACCTTTGTGCCCTCCAGTTTCCAATTTCATATATAGCAAAGCAATAAAGTAGAGAGTTTGCAGCAAATATCCACAACTGGACATACTTGACTTTTCTGAGGCTTTTAATTTGCAACTAAGCCTTCCACCTGCAGTACTGATCTTAAACTAATAAACAAATGACAAACTAGCTTGATAGACAAATTCTGTTATGGTCTTGACTAGACAATAAGTGCAGTGAGAAGAAAGACAAGGGTGAAACACTGCACTAACCCCTAAACTGGGCCAGGCAAGAGTAGAAAGAGTGACTTAAAGTGCTGGAAACAAGATCCCACCATAAGAAGCCAAGAAAGGCTGTTCTTACAAGTGGTTAAGTCTAAAGAAGACTTGAGCCACCTAGATGCCCTATTATATTTATAATACACAAAGAAACACAAGTAACTACAGTAAGATAAACAACAATAATACTTAACAAGAGGAGCCAAATCTGAAGCAGGGGACTTTAGAATAGCCCATAGGAGTTGGCCAAGGAATAGATTAACAGTTTTGAAAACCATAACAAATTCAGATTGTAATTGTTTATGAATTATCAGTTTCAAAGTGAAGATTATATGACATCTACAAATAGTAACAAAAAGAATGGTGCTAGATGACACTGATGTGAACCACAGAGGCCAAAGGGCTTGCACCCATATGACAAGCAGCCCAAAGCATCCCCTAGACCTAAGAAAAGAAATGAACAGTTTCCAGATGTGTTCAGATCCTAATGAAGTTAGTGTTACATTTCCTCTTTTCTTTTCCCTTTTTTCCTCTTTATGTCTTAGCTTCTGCTTTTCTTGTACCTCAGGTGCTTCCTTGTTCATCTTTCAATAATAGATTCTGCTCTTCTCACACTCTAGCCTTGCCTAGACCACTCTCTTGTTAAGCCCTTTGCCCAGGCCTTTTATCTTTTAATCAGTTGACTCATAATCATTCCATCTCTTTCCATCTGTTTCTACACAGATACATTACTTATCATTCATCAGCATAATTACTTTACTGATCTCCACTTGAACCCTATTAGCTATACTATAAAGTAGCATACTTCCAGTCTCATTTTTTCTTATGCTACTTCTACCTTGTGATTATCTCATAGTCCTTGCATTTCCACTTGTTCTTGTACCTACATACTTGGAATCCACTATTTGTGTCCTGGCACTTAACCAGAGGATCATCAGCATCTGATCTTGGCACATCCCTGGAAGTGTAGCTGGTATTACTTGGGCACAATGCTTTATTTGTCACCTTTTACTCATCTTGAAGCTTACTTCAGTTTGCTTCTTCCACTTTATTCACAACAAGGTCTATACCTGTTCCTACCTGGGCTTAGTGTAACAAAAAAAGTAGCATATTCTACTTGCAGCTATCATTGCTATAGTCCACTCCCACCATTTCACCCAAACAATCTTTGCTGTTCAATTCCCTCTGGGGTGAGCCTTGTGCCTCTACCTTAGACTCTCTCAAGTTCACTTCAGAGCCCAAGAATCCCTCTTCTCTGGATTACCCTTCCACACCAGAAGACATGCTCACAGATATCCTAGTTCCCTTTCAAGAAGAAGTATAAGAAGATCAAGACCTTGCTCATGAACTCTCTTTTTCCTTGCAGATTCCCCAAGCCCAGACTCCACCTTCTCCTACTCCTGTATAATGCTGACCCATGTTCACCCTTCCCTGACCCTCTCCAACAATTGTCATGTTTGACTCATTCTCTTCCATCACCAAGCCTACAGAACTTTGTCTTAATGCCCCAGAGCACTTTGATGGCAACCAATCTAAGGCTGAGAACTGGCTGGATACAGTCCAGTTCTACCTCTTTGTCAATAGTGCAGTCTATAACTCCAATGAGAAGAAAATTGCCTTTGCCCTTTCATTCATGACCAAAGGGCCAGCACTGTTGTGGGCTGCAATGTATCAGAAGAAATGTATCTTCAGCATGACCATCACCATGGGAAAGTTTTCCCATTTTATCTCTGCATTTCTGAAGGTTTTCCAACAACAGGATACAGTTAACATCATCATTCACTGGCTGGCTAATATACAGATGAAGCAGGGAAAAAAAGGCAAATGGATGCCTTCCCTCACTAAATATACCACTGAGTTCCAGAATCACATTGTCACTGCTAAAATCACTGACAACAACATTCTCATCAGTTACTATAAAACAGGACTTGCATCCTACCTCTCCCATCATATTCATAATCTGGATACAATATCTTCTACTATCACTGAGTGGTATACTAAAGCCACTCATTTCCAAGGTACTATGGAGCATGCTTGCTCTATAGAACAATAACAAAAGAATCCTCATGCATTTGCTTGGACTTCCATGCCCCCCTCCACTACATTCAAGCTGAAGAAAGATCTGAATGCAATGGATGTTGATGCCATAAAGAAGGGCCATCTGACCAAAGCAGGGAGGACCTTCTGCATCAAAAATAAACTTTGTTTCAGATGCCAGAAACCTGGTCATATAAACACTGCCTGCCCCAATTTCCCCACTTCTTCTTCCCTGACCACCACCACCAAGGAAACCCCTTGTGTCAAGATGGTCTCTACTGAAGAACTGATGACAAAGATCAAGGAGGTTAGTGATGATGAAACTGATAATGGGGTGGTGAAAGTAGTGGTTAAGAAAGAAAGGAAGAAGAAGATGGAAAAGCAGGGTCTTTGAAATGGAGTACCTTCCCTACACAAGGTACTCCCTCCTTCTCTTGTGCACCTGTACTTGTATCTGCTTCAAAGAAATCTATGAAAGTAGCAATTCAAGTCTTCTCCTCCTCCCATTCCAAGAAATTCATAGCCACTTGTGCTCTTATCAATAGCAGAGCACAAATCAACTGTATCAACTGGGACTTCATCAAAAAGAACCAGTTCCTCACTGCTAAACTTGCCAAACCAATCATTATCTGAAACATCAACCACTCAGAAAACAAGAAAGGCAAGATCACTCAAACTTGTGACCTCCTCCTCCATTTCAAGCAGTCTGTTCTCCCAGTCTCCTGCTATGTTATCACATGTGAGAAGGAGAATATCATCCACAGACACCTGTGGCTTCAGGCCACAAACTCCACTATTGACTGGATGGCAAACATGCTCACCATCCCAGATCCTCCTTCTGATGTTACCACATACTGCATCAACTCCATCCATAAACCATGGTTTGATGGACTCCTTGAAGATATCATTATTTCTCATGATGAACTCTTGGTCTGCTACCTGGACTATGTTACCCCTGAGCAGTTAATCAATGACTCACTCTATGATTGCCACTCTAGCAGAATCTTAGATCACTGCTCCTCTTATCTCCCTGAGATCACCATTGCTTGGCTTACCACATCCACCAAGCTAGCCATTGAAGCCAAGAAGGCTAAACCCAAGATGATCCTTTCTCCCAAATACTCTCAGTTCTCATCAGTATTCTCCAACATCCCAAAAACCCTCAACCACCTTCCACCCTCTTGCCCCTATGATCACAAGATCAATCTGAAGGACATGTTCATCCCAAAGATAGATAAGGTTTATCCCTTATCTCCCCCTGAGTGACAGGCCATGGAAGAATTCTTTGAAGAGAACCTTTGAACTGGAAAGATTTGTCCTTCCAACTCCCCTCAAGCTTCATCCTTTTTCTTCATCAAAAAGAAGGATGGCAAACTCTGCCCTTGTCAAGATTATAGGTATCTCAATGAACACACCATTCACAATGCCTATCCTCTTCCCCTTATCTCTGACCTTATCAATAAACTCCAGGATGCTTAGCTTTTTACTAAGTTCAATATCTGTTGGGGTTATAACAACATCCATGTCCAAAATGGACACCAATGGAAAGCTGCCTTTATCATGCATAAGGGGCTCTTTGAACCCACAGTAATGTTCTTCAGTCTAAATAACTCACCTGCTACTTTCCAGCAATTCATGAATGATTCATTCCAGGATATGATCACTGAAGGATGGCTTGTCATCTATATGGACAACCTTCTTATCTCCTCCCCTGATGCAAACACACATCAGAAACACACCTCCTGTGTCCTCCAACAGATGACAGAACTTGATCTTCACTTTAAATTGGAGAAATGTACCTTTGCTGCATCCCAGGTTAAATACCTTGGGATGATTGTCTGTCCTGGTGAGCTAGCCATGGACCCTGTTAAACTCACTGGTATTTCCCAGTGGCCCACTTCTTCTAAAGTCAAGGATATTCCTTCCTTTCTTGGCTTTGCTAACTTCTACAGGCAATTTATCCCCAATTACTCCACTATTGCCTATCCTCTCCTTAACCTCATCAAGAAGGCCATGGCCTGATCTTGATCTCCAGCTGCCCAAAAAGCCTTCAACTCCCTCAAGGCTATCTTCCTGTCACAACTGGTATTGCAGATGCTGGATCTTGCTTGCCCCTTCACTATCACCACTGATGCCTCTGCTTACACATCTGGTGATATTCTTCCCCAAACTGATAAGAATGGGGACTGGCACCTCTGTTCTTATCTCTCTCAGACCTTTTCCACCACCAAGCAGAATTATAACATCTACAATCACGAACTCCTTATGGTCATTTGTGCCCTGAAAGCCTGGAGGCAGTACCTCCTTGGCTCTTCTACCCCTATTCAGGTTTTTACTGATCATAAGAACCTAACTTACTTTAAATCCCCTCAGAAGCTCAATTTCCATCAAGTTCACTGGCTTCTTGATATTACTGATTTCAACCTGCAACTCTCCCATATTGCTGGCACTTCCCTTGCTGGACCTGATGCCCTCTCCTGCCACTCCAATCTTTGTCCTGACACTTTCCAGAATAACCAGGAAGTTACTCTTCTTTCCCCAGAACTCTTTGTCAATCTCATTAATGCTAACCTTTCTGTCCATATTAAGGAACATCAACAGGGAGACTTCCTTCACCTCTCCATCCTGCAAAAACAGGATGCTTCTGTGGACAAGCAGTTTCTCTGATCCTGCACCTCTGACTGGAAGGAAATTGATGGGTTGCTCACCTACCACAACCAAGTCTTTATTTCTTCCTCTATTAACCTCTGTTGTGAGATTCTTCAGCATTGCCATGACCACTCCTCTGCTGGCCACCCTGGTTATCTCAAAACCTGACAACTCATCTCTGCTGAGTTTTGGTGGCCCAGCCTTGCCACTTTCATCTGCAACTATGTTGCCAGCTGTCCTATTTGCCAGCAGAACAAAGCAAACACTCACCCTTCTACTCCTGCACTCTCTCCCATCTACTCTACTGCCACTCACCCTTTTCAACAGATCTCTTGTGATCTGATCACTGATCTTTCTCCATCCTCTGACTTCAATGCCTTACTGGTCATGGTTGACCATGGGCTTACAAAGGGGGTAATTCTTTGCCCCACTAAGAAATCTGTTACCACTAAGGGTATTGCTACTCTCTTTTTCCACAAGGTTTACCTTCACTATGGTCTTTATAACAAGATTATCTCTGATCAAGGCCCCCAATTTACCTCTGCCTTTGCCAAGGAGCTTGGAAAACTCCTTGAGTACAATCTCTCCCTTTCAACTGCATATCATCCTCAGTCTAATGGTGAAACTGAATGAGTTAACCAGGAGATTGAGATGTACATCCACATCTACTGCAGTTCTAACCCCACTGGATGGGCTGACTCCATTACCCATGCTGAATTTGTTCACAATTATCACCCCCACTCCATTACAGGGCAATTTCTGTTCTATCTCATAATAGAATATGAACCCCATGCCCTTCCCTTCATTATCAATAAATCACTGATGCCTGCTATTGCTGACTGCACCAAGGCACTCCTTGCAGCTCATGACAAAGCCCTTACCATACACAATTTAGCTCACCAGACCATGGCATCTCATATCCACTCCACCTTCTCTCCATTCACCAAGGGAGATAAAGTGTGGTTAAAAGCTTGTAATTTGAAACAAGCTATAGTTCATCCAAAACTCTCCCCCAAATGGGAAGGACCCTTCACAATCACAGAAGTCCTCTCCCTGATTACTTATCACCTCTTTCTTTCATCCACATGGAAGATTCATCCTGTGTTCCACACATTGCTGTTATTACCCTATCATGAAAATGATGTTCATGGAAAGAACTTCCCTGCTCTGCCTCTGGACCTTATAGAAGGTGAGGAGGAATATGAATTAGAGCAGATATTAAAATATCAAGGTCCCCCAGGTAACTGCCAATTCCTGATCCAATAAAAAGGGTACTTGGCAGAAAATGACTTCTGGGAACCCAAACAGAACTTGAAATGTTCCCAGTCTGCTCTGGATGAGTATAAACTCCTTCACCCTCACTACTTCTCCTTATCTGCTTCTCCTTCTTGCCCCACTAAGAAAACCACCCACCTTTACAAATAACCACAATGGTCTTTACTGTTGACCAAGGCTTCCACTCTTGTAATACTCCTCTTAATACCCCACCAGTCTCTTTATTGCAGCTTTCTGTCAAGAAAGTTCCTGTTAAGCCATTGCTCATCTCTTCTTCCTCATCTCTTACTAATATACATTTTTCTTCTTTTCTCTCTATGCTCACCTCTGAGCTCCTGTCATATCCCAGACCTCCAACCCAACTCTGACCCCATCCTGATCTGGCTTACAATTGGTCTTCATACCTAGTAAGCCACTCTAGCCCTCTGACTCTCCTCCAGGCAACTCCTGCCCTCTGCCACCATTTTAGTCTCCTCCAGCTATGCATATATGCTTCCCACCCCTCAGTGTTATATGCTTCCCTGGGCTTCCACTCCCACTCCACCCCATTCTGTTTCTAGTCTATCTCTGCTCCAGTTAAGTACTACCCTAGTTCCCTTTCATCATCTCCAGACTATCCCAGTATAACTCCATTACCATTACCAGTCTCAGTTACTGTTACCATTATTATTACTATTCCTGTTCTGTTCCTGTTCCTTGCTTCCCCCTGTTTCATCCTGTTACCCTTCAGTTTCAGTCTAACATGATTGAACATTGTCTTCTCTGACATCTCCATTTGTTTCTTAGATATTTAGACATCTGCTTTGCTTCTGAGTTTGCACCTGTCTCACTTTGTTATACTCCTAGATAGTTCTGCCTCTCTGAGATATAAGTACTGTAGTTTTGTATCTTATACCTTGGTATGAATATTGACATAAACACCCTCTTGTCATTATCCTTACTCTGATCAAGCCTTTGGGCTTACTCTGACCCTCTGGATTACTTCAGAGAACCTCCAGGGTCAAGTGATATCCTTAAGGGAGTTGCAAGGTCCCACCCCCATAACTAGGCTTGACTCTCCTTATCCTGCCTATTCCTTCTGTTGAGCATAGAGACAGCCTTCTTACTTACCTCTGATATCTATGTAAATTGGGACACCAGAAAGTGCAAGGGTGTACCACAAAAGGTAAAGCCAAGTCCTGTTTGATTATTGAAACCCTTTCTAGATTCCTCTGAAGCCCTCCAGAGTTATGACCTTCCTTTAGCATCAAGGGTTTCATTCAGAAAGGAACTGGTTTTAAAAGTATACTCATACTAATATAGGTTTTAACAGTATCTTTCTGCTAGGATAAGTTTTAACACATAAGCTGTGCCCATAAATCCAAAAGAAACTCTGAATGTCAATTTAACCATATCCTAGGGTTTGACCTTGTATAGCATAGGATTCTCATGATCACATGCTTGATCATGTGACACTTGTGCTTCCAAACTTGTCATTTGTAATAATAAAAGAACACCTATAGAAGTTCATCAATTATGGGATAGGGTAATGATAAAGTGGAAAAGGATTTCTATAAAGAAGTGTTAAAAATGAATAGAAAGCATGCCTAGAAGGATTCAAGCAGTTATCAAGGCCAAGGGAGATCATACCAAGTACTAAATACCATATTCTATTTAAAGTCAAAAAACTATTCCAATAAGTTGTCATTTTAATATGGATGCCATGTTACCAAAACATAACAAATGCTTTGATCATTGGACCAATAGAAAGCCAAGAGCAAGTACTGCATTTCATACACTTATAGCCTAGCATGATAACTAGTAGTTATTGATAGCCATTGCATTTAGTGCAAAACATGCAGATATTGGGATAGTTTTTTGAGCCACTGTAGATATATAGTGTATTGCATATTAGTGGGTATAATAAGAGATAGATGTCCATCAGTGGCTTTGAAAAGCTTAGAAAGGTATCTGAAGTGGATTCTACTCATAGTAGAGTAATTAAAGCCAGTTGCACTAGAAATCTGGTAAGTAAATTAACTAAATTCCAGAAAAAAAGTAGTGTGAGTAATTTCCTCTATAGAAAGGGATTTTATAATGGTAGTAGTAGAAATAAAGTGATATTGTTGTTTTTTGTACCATTTAAGTCATTATATATATTACTTGACCAATAGATTATGTTAGAACATCTCAAAATATGTTAATTTCATATATTTTTATATTAGCAACAAAACTGTTCCAATGAGTACCTTGATTAATTGAAGTATATCTTGTAAGTCTATGAATATAATCACATAACTTAAAAAGATGGATTTTAGCCAGAAATAATGATTATATGTAGTTTTACCAAAGCTAAGCAGAATTCCCATGTGTAATTGTGGTGCACTTTATATACTGCATTGAGGTTAAACATTGAAACAGTTCTGTTGCTTAATATATTTCAATATCTAACTTAAATCCAGGGTACAAAATGCCCTGCAAATATCCTTGGAAATTTCATTTCACTTTAATAAAATCAAATATAGTACTTACTTTTGACTATCATTTGGCCCTTAGTCATGTGATTTGACCAGTGGCTATGAAGATATGATTATTTGAAAACAGAGACTTTATATTATGTGTTATGAACTAGCTTGTATAGGCTCTACACCTAATCCTAACCTGAACTGCCTTGGAGTTATGCCAGAGTCAAAGTCAGATTTGAAATATAAGAGTGAAAGATAATAGATGCCTAACCCTAAATGAGGTGTAGAACTTAGAGATGGGAAGTACTTAGGATAGCTAGGCCTAAGGAGCAAAGAAGAACACTGGATGCTTATTGAGATAACTAGATGTCTAAACAAACAAGTACTCAAAGCTAGGGAGCTAAAAGCTACATAAATGGCCTATTTATACTATCTAGGGTGGTGCATAAACCATTAAGCCTACCAGAGATAAATACAAATATGGAAATAGGGCATAGGGTAAGAGTAAAGGATATAACTAAGAGGCCATGCATATTAAGGGTCTAAATGGAAAAGAAACATAGGAATAGAAAAGAAGACTGCAGGATCAATGGATATGAGTACAGCACCTTAGCCTTGAGGCTAAGAAGATTCTATCTGGATCTCTGCCACAGATCAGATCCATTAATCTAGATCCAGATCTAAGATCCAAAATCAGATGATATCTAGATATAATTAAAAGATATCATTATTTAAGATCTGCTGACTAATCCTGTGCTAACCCTTTAGTTGAGGTATACTCTGATAAGACTAACCATATCCTGGGGTTATGCTCAATCTGGCATAAAAGTCTTACAATCACATGATGAACATATGACTCTTGTACTTCTGAACTTGTTGTTTATAACATTATGGATTGGTACTTATTTTCCTTACTTTCTTTCTTTTATCTTATCTTATCTTTGCTATGTAATATCTTATGTACACTGCATGCTGTGCAGCAATATATAGTAGCAGGGCCAGGCTCAAGTCTTTTCAGACTTGAGCACTTGTGCTACCAGTTTTTTCTGGCTCCTATAGTTTGCTTTCTCAGTTTTCTGAGTCTTATGAGCCCATTCTTTTCATCTTTGCCCTAGCCCCTATTTCGGGTTAGTGTTTTCCATGTTTCTCTTTAGTCTCTGTTACTCTCTGTGCTCACTTGGAGCCAGAATTATAATACTTTATTGAAATACTTTATGTATTTTTTATCTAAATAGTATAATTATAATGAAAATATAATATATTTGATATTGTTTGATGATGTAAACAAAAATACACATGTAAACAATATGTCTGAGCTTTAAAATGTTCTCACACTTATTGATTTTACACTCTAACAATCATGCAATTCCTTTTTACTGATTAAAAGGCTAATATTCTTGCTTAGCTTAATGCTGGTCAATCTGCATGCTCTATTGCCACTAATCTCCATGTTGGCCTCTTTACTATATCTAGACTTCACTTCCAAGAGTGTCCAAACTTGGAAAAATCATTTGATAATTGTTCATTCAAGCTTTTCCCCACCAGTATCTGTTATACTATTCATTTTATTTTCTCTTATTAGACAGATAGTGCTGTTTAGGTCACCAAAGCATTATCCAACATTATTAATCAACCTCTCTGTCCTAATACAGTCCATCAACACTTGAAAAAGAATGGTGTAAAGACTATTTTCAAGCAAAAATAACCTTTTTTTTCAGTTAGATCTTACAAAGCTTATTTGTATTTTCCCTGTGCCCACATGAATTGAACCATAGAGGACTAAAAGAAGGTGATATGGTCTGATAAGACTAAGATCAACTGCCTGGGGCCAGATTGAAAGAAATAAAAAAGGCCTTAGTAATAAATTGGTAATTTTATAGGTTGTACTGTAAAAGATATTACACTATATACAAGAAGACCTCAGTTTCATATAAATAAAAGATTAAGAACATTCTTCTAAACTAACCTATACACAAGAAGATCTTGTAGGTATAATTTAGTTAATGAATGTAACTGTCATATTTCATGCCAATAAGTCAACTCCACTCTGTCTCCAGTGCAACTCTGATTGCTTTCATGCTATAAGCTACATATTTCCTGATTTTCTTTACCTCTGTCCCTTCCTATCTAATATTGATTACAACTTTACCTATGTTAACTTCATGCCATTCTAATACAACTCTGTAGTTCCTCCATTCTCACTTTCTATTCCTATTCCTTTCTTCCTCACCTCTTTCTGTTATTATTTAGTTTCAGTTTGATATTATTTGATGTTGTCTCCCCTGACATCTCCATTCATATTCAGGATGCATTGACACCTGCTTTGCTTATGAGACACCTCCCTTCATATCTCTGTTCCCTCCTTAGATAATCTGCTTTTCCAAGATATAAGTATGGTAGTTCTGTATCTTGTACCTTAGTTCAAATATTAACCATAACACAATATTATAATTATCCTTGACCCCCTTTTGCTTCACAACTTGACATCATATTCTACATTAAGTCTCACAGCTTGCCTCACAACTTGACATTATATCCCTTGGTAAAAAAGCCCTATAGCTTACCCCAAATCTCTGACCCTCCTCCAATCCCTCCATAAATCAGGGCACCTGGTACTAGTGTAAGGGCACATCACATATGGTGAAGCCAAGCCCCATTCACTCTGGAGTTATCTGGAGTACCCCCAGAGTATGTCACAATTTATAACAGTAACAAATATATAGTAGCCTTACCTTAGTTTTGTATAAACAAAAGATTAAAATATAACATGATAGTGTCTGTACTCAAAAACAATGCAATTACATAAGAAAATGGTCAGCATATGTCTCAGAAAAAAGAAAAAGAAATCTCAAGAAATAAATGGCCTGGAAACATTAAAAAAAATAAGAAAAAGAAGAAAAGTAAAGAAAAATAAAATAAATAGAATAAAATTTCAACAGGTAAAAGGAACTATAAAGCATAAAGGAGATTCTTTGATAATATGGGGGTATATGACTTGGCAGGAAATTGAATATGCCACCAGAATTGATGGTAGAATAAATGAAAATCTCTATTTTTAAATTTTGAAAAAAAAAACTTTTGCAAACTATAAAGTATTATGATTTCAATTCTTCTAATGTTATTTTTTAGTAGGACAATTACCTCAAGCATATCTGCAAAAAGATCAAGAAGTGACTAGAGTAATAGGATTTTAAAACCATGGTATATAAAATACAAAAAAATCTTAAAAATCAAATTTAACTCTAACTTCTTGATAATGCTTTTACCAGACAATGTTGGCTCTTTAAAACTAGAAGCCCTGACTAGACAAGATTAAAAAATAAGCCTAGAAGCAATATTGAAAAAAGTTCACAAGCTAATTAGTTAAATTAAGAAAAAACTTCAAGTAAGTGAGATTGGAAAGAATTCAGCCACTATCCTTAGCTCTATTATATTTCAGGAATCAATGCACAGACCAGGCTATTTATATACACCAGTATGAAAACTCTGACTAAAAAGAAAGTAGGACATAGAGTATAACTAAAAAATAATTAACTATCTATAATAAGCCATAAGATAATTGAAATGGAATAGAAAAGAAGATACAGGGTCAAACCATGAGACAACAATAAGGATGAGAATCTCTGCCACAGATAAGATCCAAATTAAACTCTAGATTCTTAAAATCCATATAGATAGGAATCAGGGTATAATCTGGGAAAATCCCTATCACATGCCATTATATGACTACCTGCAAGGTAAACTCTGAAAAATTAAAAGAATTACAGACTAGAATTATCATATTAGAAATACTACTCCTATAATTACATGATTAGTGAAGTTAGGTTTTGCTAGTATTGTAATCATATGGCCTGCATAGTCTTCAGATCTTAACTCCATTGAACATCTCTGGTGATACCTCAAAAGAAGGCTTGTTAAGTATAAAACCCCTTCTAAGAAAATAAAAAGCTTTAAAATAAAATTGAGATAAAGTGAAAGAATATACCAATGAAAAAGTGTCAGGTATTGATTGAAAGCATGCCTAGGATGGTTAAAGCAGTTCTTAAAACAAAGAAGGACTATATCAAGTACTAATTATATTCTAATAATCAAAAGTATATAAAGTATTTCAATAAAGTCTCTGTTCTCAAACAGTCATATCTCCACAGCCACTATACCAAACAACATGACTTAAGGGCCAAATGGTAGCCAAGAGTACATACTATATTTGATCTCACTAATGTAAAATGAAATTCCCATGAGTATTTGCAGAGTACTTTATGCCCTGGATTTGAATTAGATATTGAAATACTTTTTAAAGTTACTGTATTCTAGCAAGATAATTAACATGCTGTTACAGTGTCAGACTTTTTACAATGCTTTCTAACCCTAACTAGCCAATCTTGAGAGGGTATGATGGATTCAGTGTTGAATTCAGATTAAATAGATGGTAAAACACATTTTTTACATTGATGACTGATAACCAGTAATTTCCTCAGTGTGCACTGCAACAACTAGCAAAGTCTTTAAACTAGAGGCTAAGGGAACTAGGCAAAAGTGAAGAAGAGACTTGAACTTGAAAAAGCATAGAAAAGCTCAAGTACATAAGACTGAAAAAATCCAGGCTGATACTATTCCCTTTATATATTGCTACAGTATGTGCACAGACCATGTAAAATGGGCTGGATCTAAACTATGTACAGTAAGCTAACTAATGGCAATAAAAGAGTGAAGATCTAGAAATACACATGTTAAATATAAAGCATGATCTTATAGTCTAGACTAGCCTAGACCTGTGATATGTGAAGGCATAAAAAGGTAAAGATATGAAATAGTGAAAGGGTCACATGATGTGACAATGTGAAGAATAAACATAGTGTCAGAAATAGTAAAAATGAAAAAAAAAAATGAAAATGTGCCTTATAACAGATGAAGGATGGAGTAAAATACTTAGAGTAGCAATGCCCGAGGAGCCATAGCACTAGTCACCAGTGAAAAGGCCTATATTGCAAGGCACAAGCCAAGAACTACAAAGTACAAGATAACAAAGTAATTAAGGCTGGAAAGCCTTAACATAGAATGCACTAGCTACTTATACTAATCCTAGATGCACACAGACCAACCAGTGGCTTCAGCACAATACTAAATAAGGGAATAGGGCATAGGGCAAGGGTAGAGGGTATGACTAATGGCAATGCAGTAAAGGGGTATATCAAGAGAAAGGCTATATAGAATAAAAGATCAGAATTTAGAGTCAACAAAGATTAAACCATACTTTTAGCCATGAGGTCAAGGAAATTTTATCTAGATCTCTGCCATGATCACATTTTGATCCTCATCTGGATTGAAATCAGATTCATCAGAGATATATTAGAAGATACCTGTCATCTGAGATACTAGATTCAACCATAAGCTATGCCTATAAATCCATGAAAAAACTCTGAATGTTTACTTAATCATATCCTAGGATTTGACCTTGTATGGCATAGAATTCTCACAATCACATGCTTGATCACATGACTCTTGTGCTTCTGAACTTGTCATTTATAACACATGCAATCTTCACATGAGGGCTTCTTGCTACTACTGGATAAGATGGACTTATTCTAACTCTAACTCTATTTTAAAGTGCTTCTTCTACTAGATAAGCTTTTGTAGCTAGTGGCTCTAACTAGGCATAATGAAAGGAAAGAATGAGCCTAGTCAAGGACATGAAGGAACAGGGCCCCACCCAGGCCTTAAGGAAGAATTCTCAAGAGATTACTTGTAAAGGCCCAAGGCTCAAGTAACAAAGACTAGAGAGCCAGCTCTTATATCCTTACCCTTATATATTATTTAAGGACTACTGCTGACTAAGTACATGTGCTACCTAATCTGGTAATCCCAAGCCCTGAACTATAAATAGAAATAATAAGAGAAAAGCATGGAGTAAATATAAAAAAGTATGGCAAAAGACCATGCAAATGTGGGAAAATGAAAGAGAAGACTATAGAATGGAAGTGCAGGGTCAGAGGTACTTGCACCATGAGAACAGTGATCTCTGTCACAGATGAGATCCCATTTTGAAATCTGCCACAGATATATTTAGAAATTAGATCCAGATCCAGATCCAATCTAAAATAAGGTTCATGGAAATAGAATTAAGGGCAAATCCAGGGAAGATCTTAGAGAGATCCATGTTAGGTGACTAATGATTACATGACCACTGCTAGGGAAAGGAAATAATAAATACTCTGAATAGAATAAATCACAGACTAGGGTTAAGTCAAAAAAGAAGATTATTGTGCATAATCATGTGCTATTACATAACTTCTTGAGCCAGTAGAATATTACTTCATAACAACAATAATTCCAAGCACAAGTTTTACAAGGCCAAGAAGTTTCTAGAAAACCATGATATCACTATTTTGAATTGGTCTCCACAATCTTCAGATATCAATCCCATTAAACATCTATAGAGTCACATTTAAAAAAAAACTCTGCAAGTATCCAACTATTATATTCTAATTCAATCAAACTCAATTCTGATCCTCCAGCAAGTCTCTGCATAGCCTTTAGCCTTCAGTTACATTTTCTATTCTCTAGTACATACTTTTAGTATAAATCTGCCTTACTTTTCTAAAGTCACTTCAACCTTCCACTTTCTTCTTATAGATTTAATTTTAGACTCTATTAGGAACTCAAATCCAAAAGCCAGAAAGTAGCCTTGAGGAGTGCCCACATAGAGAAAAGAATCACTAATAAATAAGTGCTTTAAACTGGAGAATCCAGTTTAGATCCTTGCCCTTATATATTATTAGCTAATGTGCATGGATCATACCATCAGACATACATAAGCTAGCTAAATAAAGAAATAGGGCATAGGAAAAGGGGCTAAAAGTAAAGCTAAATAGAAAAAGAACCTAGTGTAGAGTAAAAGTAAACAGTAAACCATAACTAAGTAATGTTAGTTTATAACAGACTCCATATTTTAGCTATTGTTTTATAATTATTATAATTTTATTTCATTTTTACTGTATTTCTAACATTCTTTTAACTTTTCACATTGTCATATCATGTGACTTCTTCACATTTTCACCACTTTACTTCTTTATACCTTTACATTTCACCTTTTTACATTTCACATCTTCACAATAGCATAAGTCTAGAATATTCTAGACTCTAACATTATCTTCTTATAATTACCTCATGTATTTCTAGATCCCCACTCTCTTATTGCTATTGGTCTGCTTACTATACTATATTTTAGGGCCAGTCCATCTTACATGGTCTGTGCACATTTATGTAACATATATAAAGAAGAGGAGCTAAACTGGTTAATTTCCAGTCTTGTGCACTTGTGCTTTTTTTTGCTTTTACAAGTCCAAGCTTTATCTTTCATTCTTGCCTAGTTCTGTGGGCTCTACAATCAAAGCCTTTATTCAGTAGTAGTATTAGAGTGCCCTCAGGCCTTAGATGCTTTCAAGAAGTTCAGCACTAAGACAGTGCTTTAATAATAACATCTGTTATTTGTCATTTGTCATGTATAAGATAACTCTATTTGCATTTGCATTGGTTACCTTAGCTATCTATGCCCCTTGCACTATATAAACTCTGTATCTCTATTTCCTATACCTTAGCTTGAATATTAACAAAACTATTTCTTGATCTTACTATTTATTCTTACTCTGACTAAGCCTTTTGGCTTATATCTGACTCTTCAGATTACTCTAGAACCTCAGTACTAAGTGCTCATGGCTCAATTCTAACAGAGCTCAGATAATAAGTAATTGTCATGCTCTTATATTTGTTCTCACTCTGCTCTAACTAAACTTAATATCCCTTATTTTATTTATTGCCCTTCTTAAGTCACAAGTAGCTTCTCCTCTATTTCTCTGACCTATCTGTAAATCAGAACACTGAGTTATGCAAGAGCATACCATATAAGGTGAAGATAAGTTCTATTTGATCCCCTTGCCCCCAGAGTTTGCCAGAAATCCCTGAAATATACAAGATTTAACACTAATACAGGCTAAAGGTGTTTAAAACAATATAGAGCCAGAGATGTATCAGAACTTGATTAAAAGTATAATAAGAAGAATTCAAGCTGTAATCAAGGCCAAGGGAGATAATACAAAGTACTAGAATTACCATACTTTAATCTCTTACTATCCAGTTACAAAATTAATTCAATAACATGTTAAATTAAACTGACTGTATCTCCATGGATATATGACCAAATTACATAATTCTTTTTTTTGTGTTGCCCTTAACATGTTCTTCCCATGATCTCCCCTATATTTTGGCCTTATTTGTTTTTGTTGGTGAATCATTAAACAAACATTCAAAAATTGCAAAATATTGAATTAATTTTGAAAGTCACTGTAAGTGGCTATCAGTGCATTTTTGCAGGTTAAAACAGTATTTATCACATATTCTGTGAATAGTAGTGGTGCCAAAACCAGTAGCAGTAGAGATTTAATAAGTAAAGTAATCTAATTTCAAAAAAGCAACAATTTAATTGGTTTAATCAATAGAAAGAGATTTTATAAAAGATTTTATAAAATGAATATGAAAGAAGTAATAGTATTTTAATTTTTTATACTATGTTGAACTTCTTGTACATCACATGACTCAATGATTATGTAACATTTTGTGGCAATATTTGATTCTGATAATATTAGAGATTAGCAACAAAACTATTTTAATAAGTACACTGGTTTAATTGATAAATACTGATTAATATGGAAGAAATTAGCATCAAAGATATACTAGCTATTTGCACAACAATTAAAACAGTACTAATAATAAAATAGTTTTGTCACTCAATGTAATGTTCAAAAGCAGCTTCCAGCATAAATACAGATAATAAACAGGATTGAGTAGAAGAAATGGAGGCTCTTCTACTGGGTACTGTTGCAACTACCTATTGAATAAGAAACATGGTCACACCATCAATAAACCTGAATACAACAATTCACCAAAACCTGGAGGGGAAAAATTATGCTAGTGGATTCAATACTTCTTTTATGCCGTCCATCTTGTACAGCAATTTTTAGAAAGCATGCGAAGTTGAACAGACTCGCTTCATACTACCTCATGCACTCGGTGCTCCTTGGATATGCCTCGCCTTGGACTGATCAACCAAGTACTTGACCATCGACGTATTCTCATCGCACCTGTTCTCCAAGCATGAGCATACGGAGATCCCGTGCACAACCCAAGCACACTCACAAGCCTGATATCATCTCTTGTACATCCCCAAGCGCCTTCTGTGCTGCCCTTAATACCGGCGCCATCTGCACGTTCCTATCGCGCAAATACCGTCCATGTGCCATCAACACCGCCTGGAACCACACGAGATCAAATTCGACATGCGGTCCCCGCTCGAGATGCTCCGCAATAAACTGCAACAACGCCGGGATATACACCACCGGCATCTGGCGCGCTACCAGCCTAACGTCACTCCGCGGCACGCCCTCATACACGCACTGCACGATTGGCTTCTCGTTCAACCTAAACGCAAGCACAAGAGCCTTGAGGTACGCGCGCTCCGCCAACACCTCGAGGACGCCCTGCGGGGTAAGGTCGATCGAGAGATCAAACGGATCAAACGCGAGGCTTTCGTCTAGCGCATAGATGAGCAACCCCTCCGTGCTCGCCGCGGCCCATGCCCTTCCTGTCGGTGAGAACCTGACGCATTTTGTCCGCACTTCCCGTCGGTATTTGCGAACTGACATATCCCCTGCCCCCCTCACAGCCCCAGGCAACGTCGTATCCATGCGGTCTTCCAAATCGCTCGCCTCCCCACGATCGTCGATCAAATCCGTATTGATACCTGCACTGTTCACCTTGCGACTATCCAAAAACTCCTCCGTCCCATCCAACGAAAGGTTCTCCGAGATTTGAAATTTTTTCAAAAGGACGCCTTCGCGGACGTCGTACAGCACGACGTACTTGCTGTTCCCCCCAGCGAGAATGCACGTCCCATCGGCAGTGTACGCTATACTTGCCAACGATTTTGTGCAGGCGCTGTTCGCAGCAGTGACCCTGTCGTCGGCTTTACGTCCACCAGATATGTCCCTACGCGCGTCAATGAGATTAGTTTGGTTACCCTCACGCACGTCAAAGAATGTGATCTGTCCGTCAAGCGTTGACACAGCGATTTCGGCACCGTCCGGGCGGAATGTCACGGACAGAACGTCCGAGGTCAGCTTGAAGCTCTCGACTGCCTGAGATCGACCAAATACGCTCCATATCCGCACAGTCTTATCCCAAGAGCCACTGGCGAGTTGATTTGCACCTGAGGGACAGAAAGCAAGCGACGATATCGGTGCTTCATGGCCTGAGAGCACGTCCAACAGTTTTCCCGACTGCACAGACCACATAAACACTTCGAACGAATCTGTCGAACCTGCTGCGACGACCTCCCCCGAAGAGTCGACCGCTAGCGCAGAGAACTGGACAGGCGAGGGCGACGTAAATGTGCGAAAGTTGCGGTACCGAACGAGGTCATAGGCCCTCACGGTGCCATCCAGGGAAGCCGAAAAGAGCACCGATCCTTGTTTAGCAAACGTCACGTCCATCACCGGAGCGGTATGTTCCGAAAAGGTCACGAAACAAAACCCTGAGTGAACCGACCACACTTTGAGTTTCCCATCATCACCCCCAGTGGCGATCGTTTGCCCGTCGGGTGCATAACCCAGTGTGTTCATGTCGAAATAGTGCCCTTGCTGCTTAAGAACGTACGACTCTGATTGCCATTCCCAGACAAGGAGCTGCCCGAGCTTGCGCGCTCCAAATGCGAGCCATTCGCCAGACGACGAGATCGCCACCGAAGATATCTTTTCCTGTGATATGTTGAGGGTGTGTATGTTCGTAAATTGGGGCATCTCCCAAAGTCCAAAAACGCCGGTGGAAAAGCCGACAACCAAGAGATTAGATGGAGAGTGAAACGTCGTGCAGACGACTTTGGTGTTTGGGAGGTTGAAGTAATGTCGCTCGTGAACGCCCCATCGGGTCATGACGACAGAACTGGAGGCACCCAATGATGTCGGCACTACCGGTGCGTCGTTGTCTTCCGTCTCCATGTCTTGGTTCGTCTTGGCTTTCCAGGTGAACACCGCACCGTCACGACTCACGGTGTATATCTTCAAATAATACAATTTGAAGACCCCCAAATAACGCAAAAATAAACATTCGCTTACGGCATTCGATTTGGAAGAAAAATAGGCCCCGATGACAGCGTCGCGGTGTCCCGCAAACGTTTTTGGGCGAAAACCCTCCACCGGGTTCAGAGTGAACAGCCTTGCGGTCATATCTCGGGACGTTGTGATAAAACACCTTTTTTCCGAGTTGCATACATTTGAGTTTACGAACAAACAAAAGAAGGAAAAAGGCGACTGAGAAAAGATAAAGAGTTGGACACGTACGTTGAATCTGGAGCCCAGTGAATGCTCAAGACCGCATCATGGTGTCCCGTATATGTCCGATGCAACACAAACGGTGCAAACTCACGTACGAGATGGTTTGGGGTACGCCAAACCTGCACGTGCGCGTCATGTGTCACGGCAATATATCTAATGTCGAGAAAGAAATTCACCAGAGAAAAAAGATGGCATGAGCACCATGGGAAGAAAGATTGAAATGAAACAAATGAGTTGACTGACTTTCCATCTGGCGAGAACTGCAGGTCTTTCACCGCTTTTTTGAAGTGGATATGATGAAGGACGACACCGCGTCGAAAGTGAACGAGCAACGCACGTCCATCGTCGTCGACGGACAACAGCAGACGCGTGTCGGGAGAGAGCGCAACGGCCGCAATGTTCTTTCTATTCTCAAACGGAAGCGTCCTGGATTTGTTGCTACAGGGGAAAAAAATATGTTAGGAGCAGGTAGATTTCGCGCGGGGATACGGAAAAAGAGAATGAAAGGCGTCGACGAACTTGACAAGATCAAAGACAGTCACACGGTTCCCGACGGGACTCAGCAAGCTATTTCCATCTGGAGTGAAGAGGACGTTTCCTTGACTGTATACCGTACCGCATATGTTTGAAAACTGAACGAAAAATGTTGGAAAGAGTGTCTCGTTTGTTTGCTGAGCATTACTACTCACCTGATAGTTGGCCTTCATGGCCGCGCCGTTTGATACAGCCACCAGTGACCATATAATATTTAGCGTGAGAAAGGAGAATAATATTATAGTATGTCCGTATTTAGTAAATGTAAGCTGATTTGCACCAAAGTCTAATATAACACCCGAAAATATTCTAGATAGTTATTTGGTTCGGTTCATACATCATGTGCATCTCGTTTCTACGTCTCATGCATCCCCAGCATTGCCCTTAAGCTGACTGTGAGCTTGTCCTCGGCCCAGCGTACTGCTGGCGCAGTCACCACCGGGCCTGAAATCAAATCATACACCCTGCCACGATCGTATTGCCCGACCTTCAATGGCATCCCAAAAGTTGGACCTGATACCTTCCCCAGCAACCTCCCAATCCCAACGTCCGTCTCTGACGAGTTCCCCTTCCTGTGTGCTACACCTCTGCTTCCCGGCACCCTTAGGAATACCTGGGATTCCGGCCCAGACGTGCTTGAGTTTCCATGTGACGCCATCGGCAATTCACCCTCCTGCTTGTCTATGCCAACACTCGACCATGGTGTCACCATCACCCTTCGTCGTGGAACCGCCAACACCTCACATCTCGCACATGGCGTAGGCAGATACGTGGGCGGCCACGTATGTACGAGCCCCATCAGCCTCCCCTTGGCTTCTGCTCGCGCCCGCATCTCCGCCTCTGCCTCCCTTGCTGCAAACTCAGCATCGTCTTGTTCGCTGATGGCAATGTTCTTCCACTCCTTGTTCGATTTCCCTGATACCTTGGAAACAGGGATATTAGGTGTCATAGGCAAGTTCGAGGACGTGGTGGTGGGGGACAAGGTGGTACCGCAATCATTGTGCCCCGAGCTTAAAGCAGCATTCCACCAATGCCCACAGAACTCCGTACGGTTCGGCTCTGGACGTACGACCGTCCCATCTTCGGCGAACGAGAACACGTGTGGGCCCGACATCCACACGGGGCTGAAGAATGCATCGATGTGAAAATCCCTGCTTAACGCAGGCTGAGGGGAAGAAAACAAGATGAACACAACGAAATCGGATCGGAAATCGGAACACACTTGAACCGGCTTAGCCTGGAGGTCGGGACGTGCACCATAGCTGCACCTTCGATTGTGGCTTGACGCATCGGTGCGTCGGAGGTGAGTGGAGAAGGTCGCAGTAGTTGTACCATATGAATGCATGCTGGATTTGTTTGCGGCGGGTGACACAGATGACGCGGATAGATGTGTGAAGTGCGACGAAGAATAACGTATTCGTTCAAATTGAGAATGATTGCGTGAGTATACGGAGAAATGACACTAGGGCGCCTCGCAAGAAAAATTCAAACCTGAAACTGTTATCAGCGGCGTCCGAACGAGACAGTGAGACTTTTATACCACCGCCTCCTGAAGTGGCACCCGAGAACAGTGGGCATGCGACGCAATACGGATCTAGCTCAAAGCAATGAAGAGCGTGCTTCCCTTTGTCTCCGTGTCACTATTGCGTTCCACCCAGGGCCTCCGTACGTTCACGTGTCAAAATGTGTAAGTGGCGCCAACTGCTTTGTCGGGTGACCATAATGGCTTTCGGCTGCTATCCGAACGGTCAACGTTCGTCATAAGTACTGTCATCGTGGACGATAACGGGGCTCCACGTTCACGTCTTCGAGGTATGAAGAACCACGCCTTGTTGCGGGACGACATTAGCCGGATTTAGTTCCATCAAGGACTTTGTGTGATGGTGCTCCGCTCTCTATCCTCCGTGATCGGCCGTTACACCGTGATCGACGTCCATCTCAGAGACAAGTTTGCTCTTCAAATCTTCGTCCGTGTCATCTCATACGGCCGTACTGTATAACAGAGTGACAGTCAACGTCCAATCGTAGGCGTACCACATGCCTTGCCAATCGGGGATATCGTCGTGAGCTCTTTCACTATCGGCGGTCACAAAAGCAAAATGGGAAGGGGCATCATCCATTACCATCACAATCAGGCACTGCCAATGGTAAACCCGGTACCTTTAGGGAGACAGGAAAAGAGGACTGGTGCCCTGAGAGGTGCGAAACGCGAGGGTAACGCCGCGGGTTCGCGCGTGTGAAGACTGAGGGGACATGAGCGTAAGCAACACAATTTGTGCCGTGCACCATGGGATGTGGACGCATGCATCGGGTGGCGATGTTCAACGCTTTGCCTTGGGACATCACGAGAGATGAATAGATCGGACAGGCTGTGACATGGGGTATCACATCCGTCCACACTACCTGACGGACTTGACAGGGGGTCAAACGCTTGTCGTAGCCAAATGAACCGTTCTATCGTGAGTATTGGCAGGGGAGATGATGCTGTATCTACCGTTTGTGACATATCCGGATAAAAAAGGGGCAGAGACATATTGACATTGGATGATAATCCGTCGCCAGCGATCGATAACCAGGGGGAGTGGAAGAAACGCGAGGAACACTGGGCTAGGTGACATGGCGTCCCGCCTATGTTGGAATCCATTGCAAGATACTGTAACGTATGAACGAGTTATTCCAGACACAAACGTCTGATGCTACGAAATGGTTTAACAACACTGACAAGTAGGAGGAAGCGACAGAGAGGTCGAACCCGGACCTACTGGCGCGATCGATCGATGTGCTCTCGAGGGGGGGCTGGACCACATGAGACACCGCCAAGTCGACGATGAACGCACGTGAAAGTGGGAGGGAGGGAGAGAGGGAGGGAGAAGGGCAAGTGAGAAAGCGAGTCTCAGACAGGCACCTCGGTACGAACCGTACTGACTACGGTCGGGCTGTTCCCGAAACTTGTCTCCCTCTTCGTGTCGCTGTCTTCGTCGCTCGGTCAACACCCTCTTGACGTACAGAAAGCTCGCGCCGGCGGCGAGGACTAAACCACCTATACGCGCAAACTTCAAGAACCGTAAGCAACAGTGGAGGATCAGATCGGCTGGCTCGAAAGCAGTGAACACGAACTACTTGTCGATGCATCCTCGAGTCGAGCTTCGGCTGCTTTCGTTATCTCGGATACAACCGTGAACAGCCTTGATAATGGCGACTGACTCGGCACCCCCCAGAAAATAGAACGGAAGCGACGTAGTTTGAGTTGCGCACCGGCACGGTATGCACTGTAGGAACCAGATGAAACGTGTACGGTACGGCAGTAATTTGAAAGAGACTTTGTACTAAAGCGGATCGTTCTCACGATGGGAGGCAACGTGTGTGTAACTACGAGAAGTAGGTAACGCAGGGTCGTCCAATTTCGTACGTGGGGTCGGCAAGACGTTTACTCCAGCCGGTAATGTGGTGTGCGTTGATCGGGATAGACCGCGGAAGGTGAGCGACCTTGCACCTTCCAAAGGCGAGCCTGCTGCGTGCTGATTGAGCCACCAGACATCCGTGGGCAGGTCTGACGAGTTTGACAGTACAACCCACCCGCCAACAAAAGACCCACACATGTGACGACGCGTCGCGATCTGACTGAACTTAGTTCGAGTTGCCTGCACAACCCCGCTACGCCGGAAAGGGAATCTCCGCAAAAACTAATTCATTACCTCGCCCCACCCACGAAACCTAGCTAGGCAACAAGGTAGTACCTCGTTGCCAGATCGTTTCGAACGTGCTCGGTTCCATGCGTCGTGCCAAGAAAGTGTTAATTCTGTCATCCCATAATTCGGCTCTCGTGGCCGTGAACCAAACGTGTGCTGCCCACACGAGTTGAAATTTCTGGGCAACGTTCCCTCGACTTTCTGAGCCTCATATCTGGGGTAAGCCGACCTGCGATCACGTCGAAGGGCGTGCTTATCCTGGCGCTCCCATTCGCTGCTTGTTCGGCTGCATAGCGTTCCCCGAGGAAACGGGATCTGAGAAAGTTGGACTCCCACTGTGCTATGTTTGTCGATGCGTTGGTCAGGAGCTGGGGTGCGTTCCTCGGCGCCTCAGGACTAGCCTTGGACTGGGTTTGCCAACTCGACAAATCACGTTTACTCTATCCTGCATTTCAAGCCAAGTGGCGGCCAATCACACCATATGTGATCCTTGCCTCCTCACTACTTTTGAAAATCGGTTGAGCTCGTGCGCGATTGGCAAACAGTCAGTCGCCAGGCGTTTTTTTCTCACCGAGTTTAGTTTCCATGACGGCAGTGCGATTCAACAACCGAGTCGAATGTAAATTGGTCACGGCGGGTGATAGGCAATCGCTTTCCTACAGGGAGTCTGACACCTGATGGACCCTCTGTTGCAGGCATAGCGGCCTTGATCGCACAAAGCGGCTTGATTGCAGCCATGACGGCAAGTGTTGTGATGTCTGCGACTTGGTGGCACTCCGTCCATCGCTATGACTCGTAGCACGTTTGGTCACTCATGTTCACGAAGTGTCCTATCGTGGACGGGCGAGGGAAACAGCTACTGCTCTGTGATGGACACAGAAAGAAGAGAGTCATGCCACCTTTTTCCCACCGACAGGTAACATTTTCCGAAGAAGCACGGCGTAGTGTAATGCGGCTGGCCACGGTGCCGGTTCATTTGGTAGGTGACACGCGAGGCTTGTGGGGTGCGTTTTGATTTGTCCGACTACCCGGTAGAGCCGCTTACAGTGCGCACACGAGACCACACAGCATCGCTGATATCTCCTATATCTGTTATCTCCGCAGATGCACGAGCCTTGCATGGATCCGAGATGATGGCGATGTCGTGGATTGGGGTGCCCGTTACGCGACAGGCGTGGGCAAGGGTAGCTGAGCGCCTGTCTCCTGCAGCGGCCAGTCGGGTAGCACGGTGGGTGGGGGGAGGGTCTGGACTGGGATTACCTCAACACTTTTCTGGATGATCAAGCGTGACGGCGCGTTTAGAAGGTTGGCCAGGATCAAATTAGATCAGGCTCGTTCTCATGGAAAAGATGAGCCGTTTCTCTGGTAACCGGTCGAGCAGGCGTGCACCGGGGCGAACGTGCTGAGTTTGCACGCCAGCCAGGGCCCTGTTCGGCTCACTCCCACCACCTCGTTGGGTGTCCGTGTAGTGCGGGGGGGTGTACAGTAGGGGGGGTCGTAAAGTACCGGGTGCCGGCGCAAAAAGGTGTTTCGGATCGATAAATGCTTCGAAATGTGCCGAAAAGGCGTGTCAGTGATTAGTTTGGATGCAAATTTAGATCGTGACTCGACTTTTTTGTACCCAAATTGATGTCTCAGGGGCTGTGTCCAATCCTCCCTTTCTTCTCTAATTCGGCATCGCTACCCGCAGTCGCGTATAAATTTAATCCCTCCCCGCACCGGGTCTCCATCCATCCAGCTTCTCCTTCTCCCCACCTGTATTTTTCTTGCTCTCATGCATATGACATCCTTGCCCGCACCCGTCATCAAAAACGCAACCACAATATGGGACACCAATGTAAACTGGCCCATATCTTCTCAGTGTGGCACCTGGGATGCCAAAGGTCGCGGTGTAGACGTCTGGGAGTGCATCCAAGCCCGTACGTTCCCCCCCGTTCACGCCACCCTGGCTCATCCCGTTCGATGTGGTCCACAGATTACTCCACGCCGGCCACGTCGGTATGTCCCGTGTCACCCGACCTGCTTCGCGACTCACCCTTCCGCGCTACCAGCCTCCGAACCCCCTCTACTGGCGATATCTCGGGCGTCGATAGTTGATCACCCCCATTTGGCCCGCGGTATTGCCGATCGCTGGACGTTTAGGGTGACCGCAGATGTGTGCCACGCAGCAGTCCTTTCACCACGTCGGTAGTCGGCACTCATGACCTGCCACATCACTCGGGCGATTACCCGTGCCCTTCGTTACCTCGGATACACGTCGGCCGCTACGCAGGTTTCGGAGTCTGGCGTGGAGAACCGTCTACGCGTGCGGAGCCCCCATCATCTTTTTTTCCTGGCTGGTCCACGTGTCGTTGTTCTTCTTCTCTACATTACCTGCATACCTTGAATCGCACATACCTGATCCCGATCTCGTCACAATCTTACCACTTCTAACAGAAACGGCTCTTTAATGTAATCTTTCAATGTATTCACTAGCTGTGGATCTCGCATACAGTACACGTTGGGCTATTTGAGCATGCATATTCTATTACTATCCCAATGCCACTCTCCTCCGAATGTCTGTGACCTGTCTCATGCGCGTACCTGGTGACCACCTCGGTAGCTCGCTTGTTGCTTGTCATCGCTGCTCCCGTTTGGCGGTGGCCTTCCCAATCCAGCAGTACTGATTGTCGATAATCTGAAGCTGCAACCGGCCTGCATCGTTGGCAGGGCATCACTTGCGTGTGCACGGTGTCTGTATCCACAAAACATGGGTCGGTCGGAGCAACGCGATCTGTCGGCGCTTTTGAAACATCCCAAACGCACGCGCGCAAGTCGCTCATCCATCTCATCCCGCGACAGTTTTAGGACTGATTTCTGTTGCTAAAATAAATAACAAATAAGTTTGACTCGCAACGGTCACTCGTGAAGCCTCTGCAACTCTGATCCTTCGTCTTCTCGTGGCGGTGGAACTGGATGAACCCCAGGACCCCCATGCACATGGACGAGCCAACATGATCATATCGCCACAGCCAAATTTCATGTACGAGGCTCGGCCTCATGCGTGTCCGTGCATCCGTTTCGTTTCGACAGTCCTGAATACTCAAAGGACAGAAATGAGTCCTGTTTGAGGTGTTGGGCAATGCCTTCACGACGAGGACAATGACAACGGGTCAAGTGGTCGGGGTGACATCCGATCACGTCACAACACAGCGCGACGGTGACGGAGAAGAGATGAGAGAGGACAAAACAAGACAAAAGGCCCGCTGGTTGCACAGCGCAAGTGAGTTGTATGTACACAGGAAATCCGGCCATGGAAATCCGCCAGTCTCCGCGGTGCGTGGGCTATCGCGCACGGCATCGACTCAGGGCGTCTTGACATTCGACAGCCGTGGGTGGTGAGTATGCAAGCACCGTGGAACGCCTCATTTCTGTCAGGTCGAGAATGAAAGTCAATGAATCGTTGTACACGTCACTTGGAAGACTGTCCCCCGCTGAGTGCTGGTCCCAGCATCACGTCAAACACGGCAGCCCGAGAAAATGGGTCCGAAAGCCCGACTGGACAAGTGAGAAGTAAAAGTTTCGGTGCGAATGTTCGTTTCGTCACATGGCCGATTCCCCTCGTTATCAGAAACGCTGATCTTGAACTCGGCAAACCGGCGCAGAACGATCGCGGATGGTGAAAAGAGGGGAAAGAAAGTGCGACTTTCATTCCCTCTCACGTTTCATAAAACTGGTCGAGCACCGCTCGTCATGCACCACGTTTTGTCGCAGACTCAGGATGCCACGTTTCAGAATTTCTTGGTCCAATTGATCTCGTCACCGTCACGCCCCTGACACTGCGCGTGCATTTTACAGGACCATACTTATGAGGCCTATGCGTGTAACCCGACGTGTCTGACTGATGAATCATCCGGGCGCAGCGCTTCCCTGACACGTTTCAAGAACTAGCTCGGTTCTTGCATCCGGGATTGGAGGAGAGGTTGGTTCCTGGATACTCTGCTGTGGGCCTCTCTTTGCTTGGTGAGTGTCCCTGTTTCGTCTCGTCCCAGGGCATACGCACAGATCATCCAAGGTTGGCACGCCTGCAGTGAAGTAGGGGAAGAACTACCATTGCTCCCGCGAGCAAGCCCCAGTTATCCCAGTTCTCCGCCTCCCCGCCCACCCTCGTTGAGGTGTTGCCATCTGCGCAGCCACGACAAGTCAGATCCAACGTTTCAACTCCTCTCCTTTGTTAAGCGGCCATTGTTGGTCCTATCGCCTTGCATTTAGCAAATCGATGGACACCTAGAGGTCCTTTACTCTGTGCGGCACAAGACTGCAGTGCCATCATCAACTCCATCGCCCATCCGTTAGTCGTCAATGTCGTTTGTGCCCTGGACCTCGGCGAAATGGAGCCGGGGACCCTTGCAATAGCTGTGCGTATGAATTGCGGCTTCCACTAAGGGGACCTGCCGCAATTTTTTTTCAGGGGTGGCCACTAACAGAGAATGGCTATCTGGTCACACCCCCGGGCTGCTATATGCACTACACGAAGTCACGTTCAACCCCCATCACCCCTTCAGACAAATAAAGGGGCGATCCCTGACTCGTTGGCTTTGTTCCAGTCATTCCAGCTGGGATTGAACACTGCTTGGGTCTCTGATGCAAAGCTTCGAGCCACCGCAAATGCGTACCAAATGCACCAAATTCGAGCTTTTTGGGGGGGGAAGGAGATTAGCTTGGACTCAGCGGGCGGTGATTAAATACTACGGTTCTCTTGTGCATGTTGGTGAGCGCTTTGCTACTGAGAAGCACTCGAAAAACGAAACCTCCTACCCGTCTTGGATACAAGTCCCCTCGACGTTCGTGTTCACTGACTAGTGGTTCACCTTCGAACTGTTGTTCTCAGCTAGTATGTTCGCGTCAACGAGACTCTACTGACATGCCTGCGCTTCCATGGCCTATTGATATCGAATAGGACCACAATGTCTGGTACCTTTGCACTATCATCCATGTAGTCGAGGTGCCGTTGGCCCGTGGCGTAGAACTTTTGAAATCGTATACTCGACTGTCTTTCTCAGAGCTACCCAGCGATCAGCATTTTATGTACGCAAGTACCTCTATAATTAGTTTTTGCGAACCACATACGTAGTTCGAACCAAGTCGAAAGGTGTTTCCTCATGCCTTTTGTTCAACGCTCGCTCTGAGGTGAGGCCCTGGCTGAGTCTTCGGAAATGAGTGCGTTGGGTGTCGAGCACGGACTTGACGTGTGCAATGTACTCAGTTGTCTAAATCATATCGGGTACGGCAACGTTGGATGTTACAACCCCGTGTCAGAAGCGACCATATCGAGCTAGGGTTTGAAGAAACGCTCATGTGGGACGGTAGTCCAAGAGAAATCAACTGAATTTGCAGTAGATAGCTTACACACGGCACAAGAAGATGAGCGGGGATGAGTGGCTAAAACAGCGATGTCGTAGAGGCACACTTCTAAATTGAGAGGCCCAGTGATAAAAGAGCCATCATAGCACTCATGGTAGTACTGAAAAGGTAGGACTACACGGTGGCACAAGTGAACGTTCCCCGTCGCCTTTGGAGGCATTGTATTATGCACATGCCATCCAAGCGCTCCCTCACCGCGGCAGATGATCAGGTGCACACGTGAAAGTGGCCAGTCCGGGTATCATTTCCATATATTCCCTGAAATACGGTTCTGCAGTCTTGTTCGACCGCACCGTCAACCGCTTCAACGCACACCGCGAGCGTCGGACCATCTCCATAAACGGTACGTGTGGCCACGCGTCGCGTTCGCGATAACAAAAACAAATGTCGACCTCTTCGAGGGCGGGCAAAGTGAATGCGTCAAAGATCAAGTCGAGTCCCGCTCGGATCACTTTGATTTCAATCCGGCGCAACAAAGGGTGCGTGACCGACCCTAGCGATATTGCACGTAAGGCGGCGAGTTGGCCTTCGTCTGCGCAGAGACACGAAGCAACGAGTGTGCTGAGGCGACCACAGCGCGTGAGGAGCTGGACGAACAACGTACTGCTGAACAAAGCAAAGTGCATGTTCAACTCGGTCAAGTGATCCCAGGGCAACTCGATCTCGTTGAGGGATTGTAGGTCATGGCTGAGGCACTGTAAAACTGCACAACGGAGGTGCCTCGCAGGTCCAGGGAAGTGGATGGAAGGTGTGTCCCGGTGGGAGGTGATGCGGAGACGCTCGAGGGAGAGATCAGCCACCGTCTCTGGAATCATGAGCATGGGCGAGGGGCCGTGCCACCAGAGATCACTGCAACGGGTGATGAACGGTCGGAGCCAATGTACTATAGACGTAACCAGGGTTGAATCTGCGGCCAACACGCTGGTGTCATTGAGGATCCGAATGGTCAGAGTGGCGCTCTTGGCTCTGGCCAACCAAGCATTGCACCCGCTACGATACGCCTCACTAGTAGCTCTCTGAAGATTGATTGAGAGAGAGGACCAGAGGCGGGGAGTGGACATTGCCACAGCACGCCAATGTCCGCACACCTGGGTGAGCACCATGGGAGATTCGACAGTCGTTGGGGTAATATATGGTGTTTTGGACAGGCAATGATAAAAGACCTCGCCCAGAACCTCTGGGGGGACCCGGCAAATGGGTGAAGTGAGCGCGTGCAGAACGAGCAATGACTGGCGGACACGAGCGCTGTTCCCCTCGAGTTTGACTCGAATCGCAGCGAGTTTCCGAATGGCCCTGTCTACGTTCTCCATCTGTAACGCAAGAGTGGAGAGCTGGGTGTTTCTTTCATTCACGACGGCATTGATAAGCGTTACATCTTGTGGGCCTAGGACGACATTGACGGTGCTGAATCTCGAGAACGGCGTTTCGAGATCAGCTGGCTGTCAGAACCGGAACAGTTGTGGACAAAGTTTGATAGAGGGATGAGTCGACTGACCAAAAGGGATGACTATCACGAATGCATGAGACACGATTGCGCCATCGACCCGGGAAGCGACCATCACACCTTTTGATACTCTTCCAACTGATCGTGTACTGCCTGCAGGATATCCATCTGAGGCTACTCTCCTCGCCGATTGTTGAACGTTGACCACAGTGCTAGTTTTGCGAGGGCAACTGGACAACTAGGTACCAAGGGAGATGGCGTGTGACCTTCTGCGAAGGCGTGTCACGGGCTACGAAGTGCAGGTCTCTCCTGACTCGACTAGGTTAGATTGCCCACTGACCACGTCTCGTAATAACAGGGCATCACCGGCATGGGGGGGAAACTGTTGCCTCTGGGTCTGTAGCCCGACCATCGGTACTGTAACAGGCTGAGTCGGGTAGCCAACGTATCAAAGAAGGCACACAGCTCTCCTCGTCTGGGGTGCTCTACATGCCTGCCACGGTACTCTGAAAGCAGTATCGCCATGTTTTTTGTGTCGTGGAGTGTCTAGGGCTGCCATTCTAGCGCAGCCTCCAGGGATCTGTCTCCAATGTGGTGACACGCTCGAACGCTGAACATCTCCACAAGGGTAACATTACTGGTACGAGGTCTGTCGTTTCTGGATACCATCCTGATTATTATGCAGCGTACACCATGCTGAATGCCTTCCTGATTGTCGTGTGGTCTCTGTACTCACATAGACTTGTTCAACCCCAATAATAACAGGACATCCAGAGCGACACTGAGCACGTTGTGCAAAATATCTCGCACTTCAAGTCCTGTACTGAGATGACGGTTCTGCACATTCTTGTGCACCGCAGCTGGACAATATATATGGCCTTCCACAGCGTCGTGTTGGTGACCACACTGGTCCGTGTGTTGATTGTTGCTTACCTTGGACCGACTTGCTAGCTCCTAGCAGCGTTCTGACCACACCCGTATACAACGCTGATGTACTCACGTGAGGTGTGGGGTCGCAGACATTACCCAGCACGGTTCAGATCACGACTGGCGATGGTGGATACAAAGAGTTTGGAAAGCAATCATATCATCCAGCAGACATACGTGCGCTGATCTCATATGGACGGTGAGCGACATGACCAACTTGCTGTCACTGAGATGAGCATTTGGATCGTAATGTGATTACCGGTGAACGTGTGCCATGACCAGACACGCACGGGAACGTAGCCTCGATTACTATGGCGTAGGCTTCATCGTTCTTCAAAGTTCATAACTTTTCTAATTTCTAGTGTGTTCGCCATTTAACGGGCTCACGGGAATTGTGTTGAACTTGTTCCGACACGTTTCTTACCCGTGATGGTGCATGGTACTGTGGTTGCGTTGTGCGGCTATGCCCGCGACTACGACGAGTATGTTACCTAGCTCTTTGCTTGGCCCCCATTGACGCCTATAGTCTCGATCTGATAGAAGCCCGTACGTGGATACTCGGCTCTGCAGGATTCTGGGAGTAGTGCTGCGTGGACATCCACGGACGTTGCTCGATGCACCTGAACTACGTAATTACTTTCAGCTATGTTGGTCACTTGAGATTCAGAATCGGAGACTAGATGTACTTGGGGAGGACAGGAACCCACTATGTCGATACCGGGCCGGATCTTTTTTCTCCTTTGTCTGGTCGGCGGCCACATTTCTGGTGGGAAAGCAGAACAGCCAACCGAAGTAGGTTTGGCAATATCGCGTCGCGCACTGAAGGTCTTGGGCTTTGATCAACGTTCTGTACACGGCGATGATGATCTGAGACCCCTAGTTTACGTTGTGTATGGTTGGCGGCTTGGTCTTGGGCGGTGCACGTTTCTTGTACTCTACGTTCGTTTTGAATTGCGGCCGAGAGCGCATCTCAGTATTTAATCCTCGGGCCTCTGGTCAAATCACCTAGACACTCGACCTACATGGATCCTCTTGGCCCATCTGACCCACCCTCACCTATCCCTCGACAGAGCAAAATGGTTTTGCAAAGACAGTATCGGGCAAACGAGGGCGAATACTTCAACATGCTCCGGGAGCTCATCAACAAGCTCACTGGGGAAGAGCCACAGACACGGCACGACATCCTGAGAAAAAGTATGCAGTTGATGCGCTACTCTAGCGGTGTAGTCACTGACGGGTACATTTACATCTAAAGCTATTGAACAGCTCTTGACCGCTTCGGGGACTAGAAAGCTAGGAGCAGCCCAGGTTGTCTGTCCGACCACGCATGAAACGCTAGCTCTCACCGACCTCACAGATGCAACATCTGCTTACATGAGTAAGTTGGCCCAATGATGCGCAGTCGATGTGCTCACGTTCTTCAGGTTATTCCGCCGAGTCGTCGTCTTCTCGCTTGCCCGAAAACGCGCGCTCTACTGTCGAGTTCGATGCACCAGTCTATTACGTTTCCCAGCCTTACAGCCACGATTATTCCCCACTGTTCGATATGGGTTCTAGTTTGAACCAGGGCAGTTCCCGGGGTTATGGGCAGGATTGGTCTACCTAATTGCCCCTAGCTTTGAAGTCTCCTTATCGACCGATGTACCGCTAGGATGTGTCTATTTCACGATGTAGCTTTATTGATATAGTCTAGAAGCGACACGTAGAAGGTGTCAGAAAGATAGCTCCGTGTCTTGTTTCCACAAATTCGTGTCGATGAGGCCACACCCGGATGACGGTAAGGGTTGCACCATTGAATTGCGAATTTGGTGTCTTAGGCACTGTTCGGTAGACACAACTTTACTGATATTCCATCTTTCAATGTTTGCGTATATTTTACTAGGTAACTGCATGTTGGACATGCCATGAGCTGAGTTTAGAAAGTATGTATGGACAACATCAGCAATACTGACATTGACTATGAAGAGGTTCATTGACAACACATACTTCAAAATGTTGCAGCAAAAATTGATGTGATTACTGCCACCATTGATCAGCATGCTAGATCTGTCCCAATCTACAGAAGAAAAAAACCTAAGCCTTATCATATAGTGACTTCAAAAACTAGTGCAATATCTAATTCCAATCTGGTGTGTGAAGTACACTGCAATCATATGAACAAGTTATACTTTACTTTGGTGGGATGTATTGTAGTGTGAACTCTTGGCTATAACTTTGCTCTATACATAATATTTGCATGTTTTGTACTAATTAGGATATAAAGTGCTTTGTAAATACCTGTGGAAATGTTATTTTGCTTTGGTGAGATCAAATATAGTACTTACTCTTGGCTACCATACAGCCCTTAGATCATGTGATTTATCCCAGTGGCTGTGGAGATATGTGTTACAATCTCTTTTTCTATTTAGTATTGCATTTTCAGCTTTGAGATATGTTATAATTATAATACCAGCACTTTAAACTTTTTGTGCTGCATACTATTCTACTCATGTGACCGTGGGAATCCTACTCCTGATATGGGATATACACTGGTAACCCTAATCTATAGTTTGTCTCCCTTTACAGATTTCATCTTTTCCTTAAATTTAATATCTAGGGTACAGAATTAGATCCCTGGATCTAATCTCCTGATTTTATCTGATCTCAAGGATCACCAATTGGATCTGATCATGGCAGATCTTCAGATAGATCTTCTCAGCCTTCTGGCCTTGATTTACTTTTTATATTTATTAACTTTGACCTTTTATCTCATTTTCATCTTATTTCTTCTATTCTCCCATATTTATATGATCTCTTGCCATACTCCTTAGTAAGTATACCCTATGCCCAGTTTCCTTCTTTAGCACAAGTCCCATACTGGTGTACAGTGGCTCTGTTAAAACTCATACCTGTTTACTACAAGAATAAAACCCTTATTATGGAGATATAAACTCCAGAGGCTGCAGAGGAAGTCTGGAGGTTTCTGGAAAAAGTTGAAAAGAGCTTTGTTGGTTAAACAGGACTTGACTTCACCTTATGTAGTATACTCTTGCACTTCATGGTGTTCTGATCTATGGAGGGATTAGTCATGAAGGGAAGAATGGTCTTGTCACTTGACAGGAGAGACAGGCCAGATAAGGAGAGTCAAGCCTAGTCATGAAAGTAGGGCCTTATGATTTCTTCAAGAATATTATTTAGCCCTAAAGATACTCTGGAATAGCCTGAAGTATCAGAGTAAGCCTAAGGGCTTGATCAAAATAAGGATAATGACAAAATAAGGGTGTTTTTGTTGATATTTGTACTAAAGTACAAGATATGGGGCTACAGTACTTATACCTTAGAGGGCAGAACTATCTAAGAGTATAGTGAAATAAGACAGATGCAATCTCAAAAGCAAAGCAGGTGCCTAAGTATCTAAGAGATGAATGGAGATGTTAGGAAAGATAGTGTCCAATCATGTTAGACTGAAACTGAAAGGATAGCAGAAAGAAGTGAGAGGAAAACAGAAACAGGAACAGGAACAGAGAGTAAAATGGAATTAATTATGAAGTAATGGGAGAGAGGTTTGGAGGAAATGAAGTAAGAGCTAAGGTAAACTACTTAACTGAGCCAGGAACAAGGATAAGGTCAGAACTAGAGCAAAGGGAATGAAAGGTTGGAGAAGTATGTATTAATGACTGGCTAAGGAAAGTGCAAGAATGGCTAGAGTGAAGCAGAGTGGTAATGGAGGGTTGGAGTTATGTGAGGGGAGAGTCAGGCTAGAGTAGCCTAATGGGTATGCAGATCAAGTGCAAGCTAAATCAGGATTGGGTCAGAATAGGGTCAGAATTATGGGATATAACAGCTCAAAAAACTGTCCCAATATTTGCATGTTTTGCACTAAATGCAATAGCTAACAATAACTACTAATTATCATGCTAGACTATGAGTGTATAAAATGCAGTACTTGCTCTTGGCTTTCTATTGGTCCAATGATCAAAGCATTTGGTTATGTTTTGGTAACATGGCAACCATATCAAAATGACAACTTATTAGGACAGTTTTTTGACTTTAAATAGAATATGGTATTTAGTATCTGATATAACCTTCCTTGGCCTTGATAACTGCTTGAATCCTTTTAGGCATGCTTTCTATTTATTTTTGACCCTCCTTTACAGAAATTCTTTCCTGCTCTATCACCATCCAATTCCATAATTGATAAACTCCTGTAGATGCTCTCTTATAATCTGAAAGGTATTTTTTCAAATGACCCCAAGTGTGTTCAATAGGATTAAGGTCTGGAAATTAAGCAGGCCAATACAGAAGCTTGATATATTGCTCCTTAAACCAGATTTGAGCTCTTCTAGAGATATACTTGGGATTATTATTGTTACAATGTTGATCTTTAAGATAACTTGTGCTAACCCTAAATGGTGATGGTATGGCCTTGAGGGAATGTGTCAGTATCATTGTCAGAGTTGGTTAGAATAAAGAGAGGTGGTAGAACTCAGAGTAGCAAAGTCTGAGGAGCCATAGCACAAGTTAAGGACCAAAGGATAGCCTATATTGCAAGGCAACATCTAAGAAACAATGTACAAGAGAAACAAAGTGGTTAAGGCTGGGAAGCTGAAACCAAGGAACTACCTGTTTACTTATACTATTCCCAAGTATGCACAGACCACCAGTGGATCCAGCACAAATACTAAATATGGTAATAAGGCATAGGGCAAGGGCAAAGAGTATAATCAAATGGGCCATGCAGATAAGGTGTGTATCAAGAAGAGGCTATGTGAAATTGTTATAAATGTTGTGACATACTCCAGGGGTACTCCAGATAACTCTGGAGTGGACAGGGCTTGGCTTCACCTTATGTGGTGTGCTTTTATGCTAGTACTGAGTGCCCTGATTTACAGAGGAGTTGAAAACTATCAGAGGTCTGGGATAGGCCATAGGGCTTTTTCCCAACAAGAGGTATGACATCAAGTCATGGAGTAAGTTGAGGGACTTAGGGTAGGGTATAACATCAAGTTGTGAGGCAGAAGGGGTCTGGGGGGATTGTAACATCATGTTATAATTGATATTCAAACTGAAGTACAAGATACAGAACTACAGTACTTATATCTTAGGGAGGCAGATTATCTAAGAAAGAAACAGAGATATGAAAGGAGTTGTCTCATAAGTGAAGCAGGTGCCAATACATCCTGGATATGAATGGAGATGTCAGAGGAGACAATGTTGAATAATGTCAAACTGAAACTAAGTGATAACAGGGAGAAGCATGGCACAAAGGAACAGGAACAGGAAGTGAGGTTGGAGGAACAACAGAGTTGTATCAGAATGGTATGGAGTTAGCATAGGTAAAGTTGTAATCAATTATTAGATAGGAAAAGATAGAGGTAAAGGGAACTAGGAAACATGTAGCTTAAAGCATGAAAGCAACTGGAGTTGCACTGGAGACATAGCAGAGTTGACCCATTGGCATGGGATGTGACAGAAATGGAAGGTCAGGGTCCAAGATCAGCAGAGATTAAATCATACCCTCAGCCATAAGGTTAAGGAGATTCCATTTAGAGATCTGCCATGATTGCATCTGATTCTCATTTGGATTAAGATCAGATTCATTGGAGATACAGATCAGAAGATTGATCTGTCATCTGAGTTACTAGATTTAACCATAAGCATTGCCCAAACCCCAAGAGAACTCTGAAAGAACAACTTAACCATATTCTAGGGTTTATTCCTTGTTTGGCATATAAGTCTCATGGTCACATGCTTGTCATGTGACTCTTCTGCTAGTAAGCTGTGTGCTTGTAACAATTATCTTGCTGAAAGATAATTTCATCTGAAGAAATTCCAGAATTCTTTATGCTCTGCAACAATCCTTTCTTTAAAATTGCCACATACTGTTTAGCATCCATCCTTACCTCAACCTCACTTAAAACTCCCACACCATTCCATCTAATACAGCCCTATACCATGAGTAATTCTTCTCCAAACTTGACTATATCTTTGATCTTCTTAGAACTTATCCCTTTTTTTTTTTCTTTTTTTACATATATTTTTGTCCATCTGATCCAATTCTATTGATTTTAATCTCATCTGACCAAATAACCCTCTTCCAGTTCTCCACAGTCCAATGCTGGTACTTCAGAGCAAAGGCCAGCCTGCTTTTTCTATAAATAGCAAAAAAAAGGTTTTTTCTTTTTTACCATGGCTTTTAGAGAAGCTTCCTTGAGGGTATTCCTGACTGTTTGTGGGCAGACAGGAGTGCTGACAATAGAATTGATGAAATAAGTGGCCTAAACTGCATTACTGGCCTTTCCAGTATGAATTTGTTAAATAATAGCATGCTTGTTGGTAGGAGAAAGTTTTGAAGGACAATTACCATGATGCTTTTCCTTCTTTGGTTGGATTTTCTGAAAAACACTAGCCACAGTAGACTTCCATAGACCAGTTTGAGATGCAATTTTCCTACAGAAAAGATCAAGAGAGGCAAGAGAGATAAAATTATCTTTTTAAGCAGTAGAAAGATGTTTTATAATAGAGATAAGGGAATTTATTTGTGATGGTAGGGTTTATATATGCTGCAGGCTAATTAGTGACATAAGAGTGACATAATATATTACTTATCTAAGATATATAATTATCTTACAGCACTTCAGGGTCCAATATATGTAATGGGAATTCAAAATCAAAAAACTGTCCCAATGAGTTGTCATTTTGATATGGTTGCCATGTTATCAAAACATAACCAAATGCTTTGATCATTGGACCAATAGAAAGCCAAGAGCAAGTATTGCATTTCATACACTTATAGTCTAGCATGATAATTAGTAGTTATTGATAGCCATTGCATTTAGTGCAAAACATGCAAACATTGGAATTGTTACATTTTTCTCTTTTTCTTCTTTATCTTCACTCTCATGTCTTAGCTTCTGCTCTTTGCACACCTTGGTTGCTTCCTTGTTTACATTTTACTATAGACTTCCACTCTTCTTGTGCCCTAGCCCAGTTTAGGCCACTTTCTTGTTATATTTTTTGCCTAAGTATTCTATTTTTCAATTAGCTAACTTATAATCATTCCATTACTTTCCATCCATTTCTACATGGATATCTTACTCAACATATGCATATGTCAGCATGATTACTTAGTTGTCTCTGTTTGAACTCTATTCATTGTACTATAAAGTAGCATATTTTGCCTTCTTTCTCCTTATACTACTTTTATCTTGTAACTCATTGCATAGCCCTAGTCCTTGTATCTAGTACCTGGAATCCACCTTGTTGTCAGTCCCAGCTGTCTCTGGTTCATCAAGTCATCTAGCATCTGACTTTAGGCCTTTCAAAGAAATTCTAGGCACCACTTTGCATTTGTGCCACCTTACTTGCCCTTAAGGCTTACATATTTATAGAGCCTTCCCTTGTTCCTTACACAGCAAGGTCTACTCTAGTCCCTACCTAGGCCTAGTGTAACAAAATAAGTAGCATATCTACTTGTGGCTGCCATTGCTGCAGTTTACTCTCCCATTTCCTCACAATACCTTTGCTACTTAACTTACTCTGAGAAGAATCCAAATCCACATCTGCTGAAGAATCTGAAGTGAAACAGAAATCCCCATCCTCTCCAGATTGTCCCTTGACTCCTGAAAATACCCTTTGAGATATCCTTGTTCTCTTGCAGGAAGAACTAATGGAAGATCATGATCTTGCATATAAACTCTCCTCTTTGTTACAGATCTTTTGCATTCTAATACCACCCTCTCTCACTCCTGTTCACTAATGGCCTGCTTTTCAGCTTCCCAGACCCTCTTCCATTGCTTCCACCATGTCAGGCTCCTCTTCCTTATTCATAAAACCCATCAAACTTTGCCTTAGTTCTTCTAAGCACTTTAATGGTAACTGATTCAAAGCTGAGACCTGGCTAGACACCATTCAGTTCTATCTCTTTGTCAATGCAGCAGTCTATGACTCTGATGAAAAGAAGATCAATTATACCCTCTTGTTCATGACCAAGGAACCCACCCAATCCTGGGCTGCCATTTATTGAAAGCAATGTATCTCTGGTACTACCATTATCATGGGAAAGTTTTCCCACTTCACCACTGCTTTCCTAAAGGCTTTCCAGCAACAGAATACTGTGAATATAGCCATTTACTGGCTTGCAAATACACAGATGAAGCAGGGGAAGAAGGAAGAATGGATCTTATCACTGGCTGAATATATCACTGAGTTTCAGAATTATACAGTTACTATTATAATGCACTTTTTTCATACTTTACTTTTTTGCATTTCTAACACTATGTTCACTCTTCACATTGTCACATCATGTGACCCTTTCACATATTTACCATTTCACCTCTTCACATTTCACTGGTCTAGACTGTGTTATAAGTGATATTGAACCTTGATACAGAAGAGTGATAACCCCTAGACAAGGGCTATGATGTTGGTGTTGATGTAGTGAGAGTATAAGCAAAAGAGGTTTTATATGAGGAGAACACTGTACTATATGATACAAGTACTCAAGACTGGAGCTTGAGTTGTGCTAAAGCTATAGTATTTATACTATACAGAAAGGTGCATGGACCAAGACCCTGATGGGAGAATTCCTGTGGACTCTGAGGCACTATCAAATGGAAGAGAAGCATTTGTGAGAATAGCCAATGGCTGAAAAGAAGTAATGCTTCTGAAATGAAAGAAGAGCAGATATAAAAGCGGGTTAAAGACATGAGGCTAACCCTATGCCCTGGGCCCAGACCGGTCATGTGACCCATCATGTGCCTTGATAAGATAAAAGATTAGATAACCACGTGGTTAGATAAGATAAAGTCATGTGATCAAAATGAAAAATTGCAGACTATAATACTACCCCCTTTTTAGGTCTCAGATTCCAGATGAGATACTCATAATGGTGAAACTTCAGTATAATTTGCATACAGTTTGAATAAAAAATGGAATGAAGTTTGATCCAAAAGAAAAAGACATTGAGGAGCTAAAGGATGAAGCTTGTGGAATTCTTCTACTAGTTCAGGAGCATTAGTAAGGTCATCTTTAGTTTGCCATGTTTGATCCACATCACCATAGCCAGCCCAATGAACTAGATATTTGAGTTTTCCTTTTTGAATCCTTAAATCCACAATATAATCTACTTTATATTCTTCATGGCCATCTTCAGTGATCAAAACTAGATCAGGAGTAAGAATATCTTGCCTGTTCAATGAAGGAAGGTAAGCTTTAATCTGTGAGATATTGATTGTGGAATGAATTTTCATAGTTTTTGACAGTTTAAGATGAACTGCATGTGGAATGACTTCTATTATCTCAAATGGACCTATTCATTTCTTGGTTAACTTTTTGAAAGGATATGGAAGCAATAGATTTTTTGTGGATAGCAACACTAGTTGGCCTTTTGTGTACTGCAGCATTGTGCTCTTATTTTGCTTTTCCATTCTATCTTTAGTCTGTTCCAATACTTCCTTAACTTTCTTGAATGTTTTAGACATATCTTATAGGAATAGAGATGAAGGAACTATGTGAGGGGGAGCTTCAAAACCCATTCTTGGGTAATATGTTTTTGTGATTTCAAAGGAAGTTGTCTTGGTAGATGAAGAATAGGAATTGTTGTAATGATATTCCACCATCTTTATCCAATCTGCCCATAGTTCCTGTCATTTTGAAATAAAACTTCTTAAATATGTCTCCATTTCCCTATTAATTCATTCCATTTGACTGTCTGTGCATGGGTAATACATGGTAGAAATCTTCTGCTTAATGTGAAGAATTTCATTGAGCTGCCTGGTGAACTCTGAGACAAATTGAGGGCTGTGGTCCAAGACTATAGTGGAAGGAAGACCATATTTGGACCAGATATGATCTCTAAAAAGTTCTGCCATAGAAAAAGAAGAAATTAAAGAAAAGCATGGAATAAAAACAACTTCTTTAGAAAAACAATCCACTACCATCATAATTGCATCAAATCCCTTCGAGACTGGTAATCCTGTTACAAAATCCACTGAAATATCTTCCCATGGAGCCAAAGCTGTAGAAAGAGGTTTAATTGGAATAATGGTTTCTGATTCCTTAGATGTAGCACATAAAGAACAATGTGAAACAAATGATGCTACATCTTTCTTGAGACCAGGCCAATAATAGAATCAAGCTATGGTGTATCTAGTGTGATCTTGACCCACATGACTGCCTAGAGGAGATGAATGAAAAAGATTTAAAGCTTCTATCTGTAATTCTTTCAGAATGAAAATTTGATTGTTTTGATTTAAATATACTTTGTTTTCTGGACTATAACACCAGTGAGGAGAAAGTTGAAGATCCACTGATGCTAATTGAACTTGAGAAAAGAAAGAAGAAGAGAAACTGATGACATGTTGAAAAACAGAGGGGAGAAGCATGAGAACTTGTTTGTTAGATTCTGGTTTGTTATCAAAGTGGTCTTGCTGTTGAGATAAAGCATCTGCTCTACCATTTGAAGAACCTGGTTTATACACCATTTTGAAATTGAATTCAGCAAGTGTGGCTTGCCAATGGGCTTGCTGGGGAGAGAGATCTTGAGAACATTTTCAATATTCTAGATTCTTGTGATCTGTCCAGATCTCAAAAGAATCTTGTCCAATAAGATAGTGATGCCAATCATGTAGTGTGCAAATGACAGCTAACAATTCTTTGTCATAGATGGGATAGTTCAATTTGGCTGCATTCAAAGAATATGAAATATATGCCACTGGTTGCCATAAATCATTGGGTTGTTGGTAAGAAAGAATGGCACCAATGGCAACATCTGATGTATCAGTTTCAATATGAACAGGCTGAGAGGAGTTGGGATAACAAAGAAAAGGATCAGAAGTGAGAATTTCTTTGAGGTAGACAAATGCAGTCATGCATGCAGTTGTTCATTCAAACTTGACATCCTTCTTTGTGAGGGAATTGAGGGGTCAAGTGATATTTGCAAAATTGGGCACAAATCTTCTGTAATAATTTGCTAAACTGTCATATTCTGGACCTCTGACCCAAATTCCAACCCTATTCTGACCTGGCTTACAATTGGTCTTTGCACCTAGTAAGCTACTCTAGCCCTCTGACTCCTCTCCAGGCAACTCCAGCCCTCCATCACCATTCTAGTCTTCCCCAGCTATGCATGTATGCTTCCTGCCCCTTAGCATTATATGCTCCCCTGGGCTTCTGCTTTCACTCTGCCCCATTCCACTTCTAGTCTATCTCTGCTCCAGTTAAGTACTACCCTAGTCATTTCCAGACTGTCCCAGTATAACTCTGTTACCATTTCTGGTCTCAGTTATATTACCATCATTGTTACTATTCCTGTTCTATTCCTGTTTCTTGCTTTCCCCTGTTTTATCCTGTCACCCTTCAGTTTCAGTCTGACATGATTGGATATTGTCTTTCCTGACATCTTCATTCATTCCCTAGATATCTAGACATCTGCTTTGCTTCTGAGTTTGCACTTGTCTCACTTCATTACACTTCTAGATAGTTCTGCCTTGCTAAGGTATAAGTACTGTAGTTTTGTATCTTGTATCTCAGTATGAATATTGACAAGATTAACAGAAACACCCTCTTGTTGTCATCCTTACTCTGATCAAGCCTTTGGGCTCACTCTGACCCTCCAGGTTACTCCAGAGTTTTCAGCATCAAAGTCATTATGGCTTAATGTTGACTTGGGATAAGCAACAACTTTACTGTTGTTACTACCCCTATCCAACCTGAGTTCTCTGACTTACTCTGCCTGCTGGAGATTATGATCAGCCTATTGGCTACCTTCTATAAGTCTTGATGACTCTGCTCCTTAAAACTGGACTTGATACTCTTCATCTTGTCCATCTCTTTGGTTGAGCTCTGAGCAAGCTCTCCCCTGCTATCTCTGGCCTGCTGCACATCAGGACATCAAGGCTATGCCAGGGCACTGAAGCCAAGTCCTGTTTGATAAAGAATCTGCTACTTGACTACTTGACCATTTTCAAAAACTTCAGAGATCTTCGGAGCTCACATCCCCTTCTGGTGAACTCCAATCCAGTAGTAGTAGTAGTAGCAGTATTTGGGTTTTGATAATCTGTCACCTTGGTATGAATATCGACAAAAATAACAGAAATACCCTCTTGTCATTGTCCTCACTCTGCTCAAGCCCTTGGGCTCACTCTGACCCTCTGGGTTACTCTGGAGTACCTCTGAGGCCAAGCAATATCCTTAAAGGAGTCACAAGGTCTCACTTCCATGACTAGGCTTGACTCTCCTTGTTCTGCCTGTCCCTTCTGTTAAGCATAGTGTTATAAATGTTTTGATGTACTCTGAGGGTACTCTGGATAACTCTGGAGTGGAATGGAGCTTGGCTTCACCTTATGTGGTGTGCCCTTATGCTAGTACTGAGTGCTCCGATTTATGAAGGGGTTGGAAACTATCAGAGATCCAGGATTGGCTGTAGGGCTTTTTCCCAACAAGAGGCATGATATTAAGTCATGGAGTAAGTTGAGGGACTTTAGGGTAGGGTATGGCATCAAGTTATGAGGCAGGAGGGATCTGGGGAGGGATTATCATGTCATATTATGGTTGATATTCAAACTGAAGTACAAGATACAGAACTCCAGTACTTATATCTTAGAGAGACAGATTATCTAAGGAGGGAATGGAGATATGAAAGGAGTTGTCTCCTAAGTAAAGCAGGTGCCAATGCATCCTGGATATGAATGGAGATGTCAGAGGAGACAACATCAAATAATGTCAAACTGAAACTAAGTAATAACAGGGAGAAGCATGGCACAAAGGAACAGGAACAGAAAGTGAGGTTGAAGGAACAATAGAGTTGTATCAGAATGATATGGAGTTAGCATAGGTAAAGTTGTAATCAATCATTAGATAGGAAAAGACAGAGGTAAAGGGAACTAGGAAACATGCAGCTTAAAGCATAAAAGCAACCAGAGTTGCATCAGAGACATAGTGGAGTTGACCTGTTGGCATGGGATGTGACATCCAGAGATGATGAACTTAAACTAAGATAGTACTTAACTGGAACTGAAATAGAACTGAAAATGGAATAGAATGGAGCAGGAGTGAAAAACTAGGGGAGCATATAACAATGGAGGGGCAGAAAGCATATATGCAAAGCTGGAGTGGACTGAAATGGTGACAGAGGGCTGAAGTTGCCTGGAGGAGAATCATAGGACTAGAGTAGCTTACTAAGTACAAGGACCAGTTATAAGTGTTACAGTGTTGATGTCAGATGAAGTACAATGAGACAAAACAAACCCAATCAAGGGTAAGGCAAGAAATGATATAGAAAAGAAGCTGTTAGTGAGGCCATCTGCAGTAAAGATACAAGTGCTCAAGACTGGGGCTTGAGACATGCTATGGCTACAGTATTTATACAGTTCAGAACAGTGCACGGACCAAGACCCTGATGGGAGAATTCCCACAGACCCTGAGGCACCATCAAATGGAAGAGAAGCCACTGTGAGAATAGCCAATCAGCTGAATAGAAATGGTGCTTCTGAAATAGAAGAAGACAGAAATAAAATGTGGTCAAAAGACATGAGGCTAACCCTATGCCCTAGATCTAGACCTGTCATGTGACCCGTCACGTGACCTGATAAGATAAAAGATTAGATAACCACGCGGAAAGATAAGATAAAGTCATGTGATCAAAAATTGAAAAAGCGAACTATAACAATAAGCCAGGTCAGAATAGGATTGAAATTGGATCAGAGATATGGAATATGACAGTATCTCCCCCTTAGGCCTGAATTCTTGAAGGCTATTGGCCCAGAGTATGGAGAGTATGGACACATGATCTGAGATAGTGTGGTAATGGGCATGTAATCATGTGTTTAGTAACATTGGGGAGATAGAGTGGAGGATTATAAAGGTAATGAGCACATGACCTTGTTTAATGACAATGGGGTGGAAGAGTGGAGTTTCTTGGCTTGCTCATGAATAAAAACAGGGACTTCACAGTAGCTTGTCCTTTTTTCATTACATAACATGGCCATATTTGACAATATTGCAACATGGGCTGAAAAACACATCACAGAATGTGCCAACAACAATAAGGCATTAAGTAATGCCAAATATGCTGAGCACAAGAGGCATGCAAAGGCAAGGAAAGAAGAGGAACAGAGAAGGGTGGAAGAGGCCCAGAAGATGGCAGAAAAGACTGCTCAAAGGCAGGCCAAGGAGATCAAGAGGGCCTGGTGGATGGCAGAGGCAGCTGCCCAAGAAAAGGTGAGTATCACAGTTATTCACCTGAGAGTAGAACAACTGAAGACCATCAGGTGGCACAAGTGCAGGCTCAAGCAGGGCCTAGCAATAACAAGGGGAAGCAGAGGGTGGAGGAGGCACCAGCATGCCAGAGATGCAAGGATAGGGAAATGGAGTGTGAGGTGGGCATAGGGAAATCCACATTGTGCTTGGCCTGCCAAGAGGCCAAGGCAAGATGTGAATGCCCAGGAAAGAAGAAGCTGGTGCAGAAATGATGATGGAGGGATGCAGAGAAGGAGCAGCCTGAAAAAAGGGTGCACTTAGAAGGAGCAGAGGGCAGTGCCAAGCAGGTGGCAGAGGGCTGTTACCTGCTGGCAGCAACCATAAAGGAGATGGGGGGCCAGATAGTACAGGAGGTGAGAAGAGAGAACTGGCTGCTAGCATGGCTGGTCAATATTCTTGATCCTGCATGGAGGATAAGCAGAGAAGATGTAGAGAGTGGGCCAGGAAGAGGTGAAGATAAAGATATAATGGTACTAGAGTAGAGTAGTAGTTACTCTAGTTTGTCTTTATAACAGAGGTTTGAATTCAGAAATGACCCAGGAAACTGGGAATTAGAATATGAAAAGGCACATCAATGACTACTGAAGTAAAGGCTTCATGAATCTTGAGTAAACAAGTTCAGAGCAAATGTGGAGTAAGTCAGGAAAGTAAGATTTTCACAAATTGCAATAATCTGTCAAGATGAAGTCTCATAACCAGGCAAGTGGTGCCTTGGATGGTTATGGGGCAGTATGAAAAACAAAAGATTAACCAAAAAGGGAACAAAAGAATTAACTGAATTCTCTAGAGGATCAAGATTAGAGACCAATGTCAAAACAGTTGCTTCTGACATAGGGTCAGAGAAGCTGAAAAGGAATGAAGGGGGTAGAAGCAGAGAGACACTAGGCTTTGGAATGATTACCAGAGAGAAGATCAGAAATTAGACTAGAGCCCAATAGTCAAACAAAGAATCCAAAACAAATGTCAGAAGGGTTGGATCTAGGGTGGGGAAGAAATGGAGTTGAGAAAGGTTTTTTATCTCCAAAGGGAACTGAAACATGCTGATTGCCAGCAAGACAGTTTCATCATGTGGCTAGGGGTCAGAGCTAAATTAGAGTTGGATCAGATTCTAATAAAGCAGTAGAGGCAGAGATATTGAAGACATATCCTATTTCTGATGTCATTATTCAGTAAGCTCCAATACTGGTCTGATAAGCAACTAGCTCCTCATCTTCTTGATGGAGTGGGTCTCATGTGGGCCAAATATCTGGAGTATACAAGGAGGAGAATAGCCAGCCATATGGTTCTAAATTGAAGAGATGCTATGCAACTATTAGAAGAACAGGGATCTGGAACTGAAGACACAGGAGAAGTAGCTGAAGGGGCAAAGCAGGCACAATCCAGGGTTTCAGCAGTTGGAAAAGGTGGGGGGTCAGAGCCTGTGGGGAACTACCTGGTTGTGGATGCCATTCAAGAGGTTGGTGATCACCTTTGCTGAGAAATGAAGAAGCAGAACAAGCTCCTTCATGATCTAGTCCAGATCAAGCTGGCAAAGGATTATCAGACTGGATACATTGTGGCAGAGGGATCAAGGGTTATTTCTGTTGACCTCAAGGCTAAGGCAGAGTGAAAGGATGGCAGAGTGGCAGTTAGAGAGAACCCAGAGAAGTGGATGTTCCACTGAGAGTTACTCACTGGTCTTGCCTCCTGTATTTTACAAGTGATTATGTATGCTGATTGGATTGCACATTGTTTATGTGCTGCAGTGAGGGAATGGAAATAAGCTACTCAGGAGAGAAATAAAGACAATTGAAGACAATCAGAGATGGGTGCAGTTGACATAGATAGGGGTCAGTTACTGCACAAGTGGTAAGGGTAGTTAAAGGGGGCAATTAGCACAGAGCACATCTGATTATTGCATGAAAAGATAGACAATTAATCAGATGGGCCAGGTACTGCAGCAAAAGAAACTGGAGATGGAACAGAGGGAGATCAGAGGGGCAAGCAATGGAACTAAGGAAAGGGCATGAGTGCTAGATAACCAGTAGGTTGTGAATTGCTAGTGAAATACAACTTCTTAATGCATTGACCTTTCTAACCCTAATCCTTGGAGAGTGCCTTTCTATTCTACTATCTGGCTTTTGTGCTAGTGGCCAGGAACTAGACAAGATAAAAGACAGTAAGAGCCTATGCCAGCTCCTAAGCCAATAGAAAACTGTTGGATTACTTTATAGGGAGTGGAGTATAGCCAGAAGAGACTAAACCAGACTCAAGTAAGCAAGACTAGGGATCCAGTCCTGCCTACCTTATTCTTTATATATTGGAGACCTTGGTGCACAGACCAAGCTAACTAAGTACAAGAACTACCTAATCAAAGAACCCTAAGCCCAGTTATAAATGAAATGAGAACAATGAAGATAAAGCATGGAGCAAAGATTAAGAAGTATGGCAGAAGGCCATGCAGATGTGGAAGAATAGAAGAGAAGTTATCTATGAAATGAATGCAGGGTCAGAGGTGCTTGTACCATGAGGCCAGGGATCTCTGCCACAGTTGAGATTCAATCTATAGATCTGCCACAGATGCATCTTAGATCAGATCCAGATCCAGATGAAATCTAGATGAGATCCATGGAGATAAGACTGGAGGGCATTCCCAGGGAAGATCCAGGGAAGGTCCTAGTCAGGTGACTTATGGTCACATGACCACTGCTAAAGGAAAGGAATAATAAATACTTTTAAAGGAATCAGATTACAAACTAGAGTTAAGCCAAAAAAGGGGTTTCTTGTGCATAATCATGTGATGTGATGTAACTGGTTCTAGTGCAGCAGTGTCACTTTGTAACAGCTAGGTGCAATCAGCAGTTACTAATATGGTCACTAGATGCTATTACTAGATGCTATCTCCTCCTCATGGTTAATGTCCCATTATTAACTAGAAGACAGAAAACAAAGAGGCCAGAGGCAGTGCAAGGCATGAAGTAGAAGGTATCTGGAAGTACCTGGAGAGACAGGAGGAAGGCTGGAAGAAGAGACTAATCAAAAGGATGGATACAGAAACAGGAAATTCCCAGGGGATGCAGAAGAGCAGAAATATCCCCAAAGGAGAAGGAAAACTCAGGGAAATAAGCAGGATACCCAGAAGATGCAAAGAGCAGAATGTCTTCCAGAAAAAAAAACACCCAGGAGAACAGAAGGATAGGTTCTGAGATGATATATAGAAAAGGTAAGGGAAAATCCTTGAGCAGGAATGGAGTCATCAGGAAACAATGTCCAAAGAGCAAGGAATTCCTGGGCAGGAGTTGAAGAGAATAGAGAGATGTGGAGAGAATTCCACAAAACAGGTTTCCCAGAAGGGAACAGAGAGTGCCCATAGCAAGAAGGTTATAGGAAGGTGGCACATTAATGAAAACAATGTAGTGTCATACAAAGGAAATCCAAGCAGGTATCAATAAGGAGCTGAAACAAAGCTCAATCAACTGCAAGTAGGGAAAGAAAGGTAATTGCAGTGCAGTCATAATGGAAGGAGTAAGCTTTCTGGAGAAAATGGAAAGGAAAAGAGATGTCCAGAAAGGGTAAGAAAACTTTGGGTATATGAGACAAAATGCAGGGAGTGCATAGAAGTGCAGAAGAAGAGAGGTGATGCTTCTGAAGCCTGGTTGGTCAGAAAGATGGGTATATTTTAACTGTGAGGGTAAGAAAACAGGTAGTGGGAATGCCAAGAGCAAAGAAGAATAAGGGGTCAATTGCTACAAGTTCAGAGAAGGTCAGAGGCAGTCAGAGGTGTCTTCCTGGTAGGTGTATTGACAGACAAAACTGGCCTGCTATAGAGAGCAGAGTAATGTGGAGATAATCACACACTTAGATAATGGATTCATAACCACCAGATAATAACAAAAAAGCTGTGGTTTGGGATCAGAGTTAGCTGAGACTGGAGTGGTATGAAGCTACAGGGGGTATGTAAGGTACTGGCATGTGTTATCCAGTGAACAGATGAGGTACTACTCAATACCCAGGGTCAACAGATCACAGTGAGTGAGTTAGTGGTGTCCTAGAATCAGTGAACACAAACCATCCAGCAGAGGATAATGCTAGGCATTGACAGAGTGAATCCAATAGTCTTTGTATGGTATGTGGAGGTCCAATAGCTTAAGCAAAAGAGGTGAAATTGAAGGAAAAGGAAAAGCCTCAGAAAAAAGCAGGAGTAGGCAGAAGAGAGTCAGAGTATTGGGGCTTCCAAATTCTAAATAGAGCAAGGTACCCAATGGGGAATCATAATGATTGGAAGTACATAGAAGTGCAGTGCCAGAGATCAGAGAGACAAGGGGTACAGGTTTAATAGACTTGTTATACTCAGAAGGTTGGATCTTAATAGGCTAGGACCAACTGCCAGAAATAGATTGCCTAGGAGTAGAGAACAGACACAAGAGGATAATGACCACCTATTGATAATCCTGGGGTAACTTGTCAAAGAAGGGACCAGGAAATGGCTAGGGGATGCTTAAACTGCATTGGCAAGATCTAGGCATGAGAAGTTGGTCAGAATGGTCTGGAGTGACATGGAATGGTTTTCTGTCAAGAATTACCAGGTGACAATGAAGTGTCAGAGAACTGGAGTCAGCTGCCAGAAAAAAGTGGGGAAAAACAGAAGAAGTAGCACTTATGGGTAGGCAACCATAACCTAAACTGCATTTGAGGTTCCATGAGAACTGGTGATGCTGTATGATAGTAGAGAGTCAGCTACTCTGGAGAGCCTGGAGTTGGAAATAGGGAAATGCCAGGATCAGGAGTCAGAAGTTGAATCTAGGCACATGTATCTTGAGCAACTGGGGCCAGTGATTGGCATTGTAGAATGTCAGAGAGGCTCAGGAGGTTAGAGGTGGTAAGGGGCTTGCACCATGTAAAGGATAGATCAACTTAGAGGTCAGATGCCCAGAAGAGTACAAGGTTATAATGGTGTTATTGGTGGTTATATCCTAACAGATAGCACAAGAAATGGGTTGAAGTTCTGGAGATCTCAGAGAGATTACCCATGAGTGTGCCAAGCATGCAGGTAGTTTGGAGTTGAGTGTTAAGAGACAGTTGAGGCTGATCCTGAAGTAAAGACTTGGAAAAGTGCAAGTAAGAGTACAAATATACTGTTAAAATCTATCTCTAGTATGAATGAATTGTTAAACTGTATACTAATCTCCTTCCTGAATAAAGCCCTTGTTGCTAGGGGGAAAAGGTCAGATTTCAGTGCCTTAGTGGTGCATGAACCTGAGGAAAGGTCATACTCCAGAAACTCTGGGAATGTCCAGAGACCTCCAGAGGAATTCAGAAAGGGTTGGTTGATCAAATGGAACTTGGCTTTACCTTATGTGGTGTACCCTTGCACTTTCTGGTATCCTAATTTACATAGATGTCAGAGGTGAGGAAGAGGACTGTCTTAGTACTTAACAAGAGGGACAGGCAGGATAAGAAAAGTCAAGCCTAGTCATGGGGGTGGGATCTTATGACTCTTTCAATGATATTGCTTAATCCCAGAGGTTCTCCAGAGTAATCTGGAGGGTCAGAGTGAGCCCAAGGGCTTGAGCAGAGTGAGGATGAAAACAAGGGGGTGTTTATGTTGATATTCATACTAAGGCACAAGATATAGGACTATAGTACTTATACCTCAGAGAGGTAGAACTATCTAGGAGTGTAGCAAAGTGAGACAGATGCAAACTCAGAAGCAAAGCAGATGTCTAAATATCTAAGAAACAAATGTAGATGTCAGGGAAAACAATGTTCAATCATATCAGACTGAAACTGAAGGGTAATAGGATAAAATGAGGGAAAACAAGGAACAGGAATGAAACAAGAATAGTAACAATATGGGTAATAGTACCTAAGAGCAGGAATGGTGACAGAGTTATACCAGAATGGTCCAGAGACAATAAACTTGAACTAAGGTAGTACTTAACTGGAACTGAAATAGAACTGAAAATGGAATAGAGTAGAGCAGGAGTGAAAGGCTGGGGAAGCATATGACAATGGAGAGGTGGAAAGCATATATGCAAAGCTGGGATGGACTGAAATGGTGATGGAGGGCCAGAGTTGCCTGAAGGGGAGTCATAGAGCTAGAGTAGCTTACTGGGTATAAGGATCAGTCATAAGCTGGGTTAAGATGGGGTCAGAATTGGATTGGAGGTATGGGATATGACACTATCTAGAAGTGTAGCAAAGTGAGATAGGTACAAACTCAGAAGCAAAGCAGATGTCTAAATATCTAAGAAATGAATGGAGATATCAGAGAAAACAATGTCCAATCATGTCAGACTGAAACTGAAGAGTAACAGGATGAAACAAGGGAAAACAAGGAACAGGAATGAAAACAGCAACAGTAACAGTAACTGAAAGTGGGACTAGTAATGGAGTTATACCAGAATGGTCTGGAGAAAATAAAATAGAACTAAGATAGTACTTAACTGGAACAGAGATAGGACTGAAAATGGAATAGGGCAGAGTGGGAGTGGAGGGCCAGGGAAGTATATACTGATGAAGGAGTAGAAAGCATACATGTATAGCTGGGGCAGACTGGAATGGTGACAGAGGGCTGGAGTTGCCTGAAGGGGAGTCAGAGGGCTAGAGTAACTTACTGGATACAAGAACCAGTCATAAGCCAGGTTGGGATTGGGTCAAAATTTGTTATAGTCCGATTTTTCAAACTTTGATCACGTGACTTTATCTTATCTTCTCCACATGGTTATCTAATCTTTTATCTTATCAGGGCACATGACGGGTCACATGATATGGTCTAGACCCAGGGCATAGGGTTAGCCTCATGTCTTCCAGCCCCTTTTCATTTCTGTCTCTCTTCCATTTCAGAAGCATCGAGCCCTTTCAGCCATTGGCTATTCTCACAATGTCTTCTATTCTTTTTGATTGCCATCCAGGGTCCATGGGAATTCTCCCATCAGGGTCTTGGTCCGTGCGCATGTAGCATACCTATATAAACTGTAGCATATCGTCTCAAGACTCCTCAGTTTTGAGCACTTGTACCTCTAGTGCAATTGTATCTCACTCGTACTCCTCTTATCCTATATCATTTACTCTTTTCATCATTGTTCATTGTCACCAACAAGCCCTGGACTAGGGTTAGCCAGCATCATCTACACTGTAACCGACAGCAATCGTAACAAAATTGGGTTGGAGGTATAGAATATAACAGATCTCCATATATTATAGCCTTTTATTTTACTATGACAGCCTTGGTCCCTTGTTGTCTATCCAACACATTAGTGCTTTATGGCTATGTTTTACATTTAATACTGTATACTATTTTCCATGGTATCCTCAGTTATTTCTCCATCCTAACTGAGATATGCATAAACCAATTACATACTGTAATATTATTCACTAACATATTTCTAGTCCTCAATTCCATTAGTATCTCCTTAGTTCTGAGCACCTCAGTCTATTGTCTTGCACACAACTGAGGTGAGCTCCTTATTTCCCCCATACTACTTACTCCTACTTACCTGTATATAGTCTTTGCACCATTAACAGGTGCATATAAATAATAGTCTGTTGTCTCACACATAACTGAGTCTTTGTGCCTTTAACAGTTGTGTGCCCCTACTCCAGAATTCTAAATCTATTACTTTGATGCTATGGTCATGTTATGCTTTCCTTCAGGGAAGAGCAATGTTGAACTTGGAACTAAGAGACATTTTGACCCTACAGCTGTTGAAATTTTATTTTATTTATTTTATTTCTCTTCACTCTCCTCCTATCTCATATTTTTATGCCTGTGGGCCATTCATTCCTTGAGATTCCTATTTTTTTTTCAAGATATATGCCAACCATTTCATTACATAATCACATTGTTCTTTTGACTATGGACACTGCCATGTTGCACCTTAGTCTTTCATTCATATAAAACTAAGATAAGGCCACTAAATGTTTGTTACATTCATTAGCTAAATAGTACCTACAAGGTCTTCTTGTGTATAGGTTAGTTTAAAAGAATGTTTTAAATCTTTTATTCATATGAAACTGAGGTCTCCTTGTATATAGTATAATATCCTCTATAGTACTACCTCTTAAAAGATTATAAGCCCTGCTTTTTTCATTTCAGCTACAAGTCCCTCCTTATCCTTATCCACCAATATATTAACTACCTCCTGTTATAATGCACTTTTTCATTTTTACTCTTTTTGGACTTATCTTCTTACTATTGCAACTCTTCACATTGTCACACCATGTGACCCTTTCATACCTTCACCTCTTCACCCTTTCACTATTTTACCTTTTTATCTTTTCACATCTTCATGTCTTCACAAGGCACAAGGCTAGAGTGATCTAGACTCTGATATCATGCCTCATGTTTGACACATGTATTTCTAGGTCCCTGCTCTTTTATTGCTATTGGTTGGCTTACTGTACAGTACTTTAGAGCCAGTACCATTTACATGGTCTGTGCACATACTGTAGCAATATATAAGGAGGTTGGCTCAAGCCTGGATTTTCCCAGTCTTGTGCACTTGAACCTTCTTGTTCTTGTTCCACTTGGCTCTTATTATTTCTCTACACTTTGCCTAGTTCAGTGCCACTAGCATAAAAGCACTACTCAGGATTTAGGAAGTTCAGCACACACCAAGAGTTTAGGTGTTTTAGGTCAATGCATCTTTAGTTGCATTTCACCTCCAAGCATACCACACAGGCATCTAGCTGCCTATATGATGTTCCATCTCTTAACAATAATGGTGCAAATTTCCAGACATGGAAATTCTATATTCAAATCATCCTAGATGTCAGAGGCCTCTGGAGAGTTGTCACTGGTGAAGAAAGCAAACAAGACATGGCAACATGTCCTACCAAGTACCTAGAGTGGCTCAAGAAGAACAAGGAGGCCCATGCACAAATCACACTAACTTTAAAGGATAAACCCCTCAGTGGGGTACTCTATGCTACAACAATGCAAATGGTCTGGCAAAAGCTGAGCAAGCACTATGACAGAAAGGGAAAACAGTCAATTGCTTATCTGATCAAAGAACTATTCTATAGTAATCTGTTGAATGACTCTTCTATAAAGATGCAGTTGAATTTGATGCAACAAAAGGCAAATACTTTGACAACCCTTGGTTAATCTCTTGACAACTCCCTTGTTGCCATAGCCATGATAATCTCCTTACCACCTTCCTACTTGACACTCTGCACCATTCTTATGTCCACTAGCAACAAGCTATCAACAGACTGTGTTATTATCCAGGTTCTTATTGAAAAACAAATTCAAAAGTCTGCAGTGCAAGCTGCATTGTTGGCCAAGGCCATGACAAAAACTAAGGCAAAGGGTAATGAGGCTAAGAAGCAGAAAAAAAAGCAAAAAAAAATGCTCTTACTATAATCAACCAGGCCATTTCCTGGAAAAGTGCCAAAAAAAAAAGGCTAATAAGGCAAATAAGAATTCTGGAGTCAAGACAAACAAAAAACCTAAGAAAGAAGGTAGTGAGCTAATGGCCTGGATTGCTCAAACAGCTATAAGCAACTCTTTACCTCCCCTTCAATCTTTCATGACACATAAAGATATTCAAATCTTTCAAAAGGAATGGATCATCAATTCTAGGGCATCTGCCCACATGAGCTTGCAGTGAAATTGATTTAAAATCTACCATTCCTTTAGCTCCCTCTAATCCATCATCATTGGTAATGGATCTTCCATTTACACATTTGGTGTTGGGCATATTGGCCTTGATCTGCAACTTAAAAATGGTCCAGTTAGTGAAATAATACTTTGTGATGTGTTCTATGTACCTGCCCTGGATAGCAACCTTATGTTCATTTCATGCCTTGCCAAGCATGAAATATAAGTGATCTTCAACAACACAGCCTGCTACATCAAAGATAGAGACCAGACTGTTGGTATAGGACACAAACACAACTCACTTTATGTACTCAAAGCACTCAACTGCATCAAAGACCAAAAAGCCTATATCATGCACTTTTGCTCATATCTTCTTGATTCAAATCATTCTCTGTCCACTTATGTATCTTGCTCCAAAGTGTCCAAGGCTAGCCTTGATACCTGGCACCATTGATTTGGCCATGTGTATCCTAGCACAGTTCTCAAACTGTATTAAAAAGATATGGTTATAGGAATGGATATTGATAAGTGAGTAAAGCATACTAATTGTTGCAAGCTTTGATGGAAAGCAGCACTGTGCTGTTATCCCTACCAAATCAGACACAAAATTGCCTCAAGTCCTTTACTGGACATATTTAGATGTTGCAGATCAATAGAGACAATATCTTGCACTAGACATTACTATTTTATTACCTTTATTGATGGCTACTCACATTAATTAGTGGTCAAGCTGATGAAAACCAAAGCCAAAGCCCTTACCTTGACAAAGGAGTACTTCCATCAGGCAAAAGCTAAAACTGGTGAGCATGCTAATCTCCTTCACACTGATGGAGGTGGGAAATACATGTTAAGAGCCTTTCAGGTATATCTGAAGGATAAGAGAATACATCATGAAATGACAAATGCTTATATCTCTTAGAAGAATGAAGTGGCCAAGCACATGAACCACATCATAGTGGAAACAGCTTGCACCATGCTAAGTGATGCATGCCTGCCAAATTGTTTTTGATCAGATACTATACTATATACAATGCATCTTCTAAACCATCTTCCAATACATGTGCTCAAAGATAACCTGACCCTGCATAAGGCCTTCACTGGCAACAAACTGTTAGTCAGACACATTTGTGTCTTTAGTTGCAAGGTGCATGTTCATGTACCAGATGAAAAATGGCATAAACTTGATCCTAAGTCAATCAAATGCATCTTTCTGGATTTCATATTGAATTATAAAGTCATCATATGCATGAAACATCAAAATGGCTGGATTATTGAGTCATGTAATATCATTTTTGCTGAGAAGAATGCATCAAAAACAAATTGAGTTATATATAATGCATCCAACTTGCATGCAAGGGAAGAAAGTGGTTTAACTTCAGCTTGTCACCTTACTCCAGCAGTTATTGAAGGTTAAAACACCTTCTTGGCATTGCTGACTACTGCTGGCCTAAGAGTGCTCTGCTGAAATGCTACTGAAGAAAGGCTTTGAACTAGAGCCAACCGAACTAGGCAAAAGGGAAATAAAAAAGAGACTAGAGGCTTGAACTTGTAAAAGCAAAGAGCTTAAGTGTACAAGACTGGGGATTAATTAGTCCAGTACCCCTTCTTTATATATGCTACAGAGTCATGCACAGATCATATAAAATGGACTGGCCCTAAAGTATAGTATAGTAAGCCAACCAATGGCAATAAGAGAGCAGGGACCTAGAAATACACATGTACAACATGAGGTATGATCTTATAGTCTAGACCAGTCTAGACCAGTGAAATATGAAAGTGTGAAGGTATGAAAAGGTAAAAAGTGAAAAGGTGAAGAATGTAAAATGGTCATGTGATGTGACAATGTGAAGAGTTGCAAGGGTTCAGTAAAAGTGAATAAAATTTATAACAAAAATAATGCACCTGAAATGTTCTCTGAAGTTACAACCAAGCAGACTAATGACAATGCCAAAGAAGTTAATAAGGCTGGAGGGTTGATGACAATAGAAAATAGGGCTGAGAAAAAAAAAGCTAGAGGAATAAGTTTGATGCATACTTCAATAGACCAATGCCTCCATAGTCCAAATGTGCCCCCAAGATCTCAGCACCAGCATTTCCATATCTAGTCTCTATTCCAACACCTAAGCTACACAGGTTACAGTAAGTCTGTTGACCACCAAGATAAGATAATGATGATTATTTCCTAGTAAGCTATCATATCCTGTACCTCTGACCCAGTTCTGACCCAATCCCAATCCAGTTTATAACTGGTCCCTGCACCCAGTAAACCAATCTAGCTCCCTTACTCCCCTCCAGGCAACTTCAGCCCTTCATTACCATTTTATTCCACCCCAGCTATGCATGTACACTTCCTGCCCCTCCATTGGTATATACTTCTCCAGCCTTCCACTTCTGCTCTGCCCTATTCCATTTTCAGCCCTATTTCTATTTCAGTTAAGTACTATCTTAGTTTTACTTTGTCTTCTCCAAACCACTCCAGTATAACTCCATTACCATTTCCACTCTTAGTTATTGTTACTATTTCTATTCTGTTTCTGTTCCTGTTTTCCCTCATTTCATTCTGTCACCCTTCAGTTTCAGTCTGACATGATTAGACATTGTCTCCTCTAACATCTCCATTCATTTTTTAGATATCTAGACATCTGCTTTGCTTCTGAGTTTGTACCTGTCTCACTTTACTATACTCCTAGATAGTTCTGCCTTTTTTGAGATATAAGTACTATAGTTCTGTATCTTGTACCTCAGTATAAATATCAACATAAATACCCTCTGGTCATCATCCTCACTCTGATTGAGCCCTTAAACTCACTCTGACCCTCTGGATTACTCTGGAGCACCTCCAGAGCCAAGCAATATTCTTGAAGGAATCATAAGGTCCCACCTCCATAAGTAGGCTTGATGCTTCTTATCCTGCCTGTTCCTCTTGTTGAGCACCAAGACAGTTCTTTTCCCCACCTTTGACATTTATGTAAATTGGAACACTGGAAAGTGCAAGAGCACATCACATAAGGTGAAGCCAAGTTCTGTTTGAACAATGAAACCCTTCCTGGATTCCTCCAAATATCTCCAGAGTCTCTGGAGTTATGATTTTCCCTCAGATTCATGCACCAACAAGGTGCTGGAACCTGACCTTTGTCCTCTAGCAATAAGGGTTTCATTTAGAAAGGAATTTGGTATATGTTTTAACAGTATACTTGAACTTGAGAGATACAGTTTTAACATAAACCCTCACTACAGAAAAAATAGCCAGATAAACAAGCACCAACCAGAAACTGCTCAGAACCACTTACATATGTCAGCTGAGACCAACAACAACTCAATATGCAATATAGAACACCTAGAGGAAGGAGCTTCCATGATCCACAAGACATTGCACCCAAGTCCTAATGAGTCACTTATGTACCACAAAACCATAAACCACCCAGACAGCAACTCATGGCATGCCACAATAAAAGCTGAACTGAAAGCTTTTGAAGATATTAGCCTATATGAAGAAGTCAATCAACCACCTGACCACAAGATTGTTCACTCAAAATGGATCTTCAAAATCAAATGCAGACCAAACAGTGAGATTAAGCAATATAAGGCCTAATTAGTGGCAAAAGGGTACACACAGAAGTATGGCCTAGACTATCTTGACACTTTTGCACCAGTCACTAAGTTTGCCACCATATAGTCCTTCCTAGCACTCACAGTGCAATATGACCTCAAGATTCACCAAGTTGATGTCAAATTGACTTTCCTCAATGGCAAATTGAAGAAAGAGATCTACTTAAGATCTTCTTCAGGCTTCCACACTCACCAAAACAAAGTTTAGCATCTTCTCTGTGCCCTTTACAGCCTCAAACAAGCTTCAAAGGCTTAGTATAATGTACTGCATGAGCTCTTTAATTCCCTTAGTTTTACCCATAGCAATGCTAATCACAGCCTTTTTCACAAGTGGAAACAAGATCAGTTTATTATCATTGCCATTTATGTGAATAACAAATTGATCTTGTTCAAGAGCTGTCAGGAGATTGAGAAATTCAAGTGCACACTATTAGTCAAGTATGAGATAACAAACCTTGGTAAAGCATGCTGGATCCTGGGCATAAAGATTATCAGAGATAGAGGTGAGGACATGATCTCCCTCTTATAGTATCACTATGCCCAAACTATCCTGGAACACTTTGGAATGGAAAATGGGCATGTTGTGACAATACACATGAATGCCAACAGCAGGCTCCCTAGAGCAGAGATGGCCACAGTTAACATCAAAGCCTACCAGAGTGGATTAGGAGGCTTAATGTATGTCATGCTTGCAACTTGGCCTGACCTCATGTTTGCAGTGGGTATACTGAGCAGATATGCTGCCACACCTGGTAAAATCCACTAAATGGCCCTCAAATGCACTTATCACTATCTACATGGGACAGTCAACATGTGGCTCACTTACAAAAGATTCAATGCCTTCAAACTATTGGGCTATATGGACACAGATTGGGCCAGGAATGTGAATGATCAAAAATCCATCTTAGAATGCATTTTTATACTAGCAGGTGGTGCCATTACTTGAACCTCAAAGAAAGAGAGCTCCATTGCCCTGTCAACAACTATGGCTGAGTATATGACAGCAACCATAGCCATGAAAGAGGCTGCATGGCTGAAAATCTTATTTTTAGAACTTGTGTCTTTTCTTATGCAGTTCACCATCATCATTTCAATCAACAATCAATCTGTGATGTCATTAGCAAAGAATGTGGTACTCCATAATCAGACAAAGCATATTACTATTCAGCATCATTTTATCCACAAGAAGATTGCAGCAGGAGATTTTTCACTTGAGTATGGACACTGCCATGTTGCACCTCAATCTTTCATTCATATGAAACTGAGGTAAGGCCACTATATGTTTGTTACATTCATTAGCTGAATAGTACCTACAAGGTCTCCTTGTGTATAGGTTAGTTTAAAAGAATGTTTTAAGTCTTTTGTTCATATGAAACTAAGGTCTCCTTGTGTATAGTGCAATATCCTCTACAGTGCTGCCTCTCAAAAACAGCAGCTGTGGAAATGCTGATAAACATAAATCCCACTTTGAAAATTATCCACCTAGTGCACAATCAACCCGTGTTCCTCTTACTGGTCCACCATTTTAAGAGAACCCCCTTTCGGAGCATAGCACCTCATGTAGGACTATACTATCTTAATCATGAGAACCCTCTTCCCCTTCCCTCTCCCTCTCCTACTACCCTGTCAACACACTGATAATCAGAGTTTAAGTAATGCGCGTCCATTAGGGTCTCATTATAATGACAAGATGGGGTATCAAATAAGGCCAACTTCAACGTTCATTAGAACGAGCTCAAGATCAGTCACACAGGCTTTCCCAGTAACCTACATTCGGGGGTCAAAAAGATAGTACGCGAAGTGAATGTGAAGAGAGCCCACCGGGGATGACTTTACTTTCTTGCGCAGCCGCCTCAGCAGGTGCGACTGCCATCACGACAGCAAAGCCTCTGACAAAGGCAAAGTCAATCATAAGAACCAGGTCCCAGATTCACAAATATGCACCTCTCGAGATGAAAGTCGATGTGACTAGTTCCAAGTCCTCCGTGAATGTCTGAAATTCTGAGGGAACGAGGCCGACTTACCAGTGGAAGAACCATGGACCTGGGTTATCCGTCGTAAAGCGAAATGTGACATTATCGCTGTTCGCTTGCAGGCCAGTAGATATAACATCCCTTCTGACGGGGTTTGCAAAGTTGTAGCTCTTGCTTCCAGGAGCCCTGATGATATCGAATGACTGCTGCAGAGGGCCATCGACTTAGAAGTACAAACGGTCTCAGGAAGTACATACCCCATGGAGATGAACTGGGTGCTATCAAACGAATTCTTGTCAATGATATACCGAGAAGTTGCAACCAGACTTACCGGTGCGCCAAGTGCACCACCCGACGAGAGATCTGTTGCGGGTATGCTGACTTCGATGACTTTGTTCGGGGGAAGTACATAGACACTGCCGTTCGGAAGTAGCTCAGTTGGGTCTCGAGCGCCATTTAGAATTTGAGACAGCACAGGCAGTGGTGGACTTGAATACGAGACATTATTGATCGAGAAGATACCTGAGCTCGTATTCAGCCCGGGAACTAGATTGATGTTCACGTCTGCGTGGCCTGGTTTTGGAACACCGGGTGCACCGGGGGATATCAGGGGGTGGACGTTACTCTCCTTGTATGGCAGCACATAGGACCCATGCTCTGTTGTGGGCTCTTCCTTCGAAGCGCCGACATACCTCAAGATAGCGGAACTCTGGCCGCGTTCAAACGTCTGGTTCGCACTACTAGACAACGCACGAATCCAGTAGTTTCCCACAGTCTGATTAGCAGTCACCACAACAGAATAGCGTTGACCAGCAAACACCGCTATCGAGTCAACAACCAGGGGCTTGGTCTCGATACCGTCCGTTTCGATGACCGTCATTCGGTGCCCGTCGATGGTGAAATTGAACCACGGGTCACACGATGCTCCCACGATACGGAAGCGATAACGTTTGCCCTGTTCGACACTGATCACAGAGAGCGGTGACCGTGGTCCACCTGCGTATCGGCCAAGTCCATTGATAAGCGTTGAATTCGCATTAAATGGTCTTGGAACTTTCGAGGAAGGTCGATGATACCTGCATAAGGTCAGTCGAACTTCTATCACGAGAAAGTACTGAATCAGATACCAGTCAGTGAGGGTGATTACGGTATTCGCTAATCGGCTTATGAATACTTTGACCCAACCCTTAGAAACTAGCGCGTACCATCATCCACATCATATAAACGTTTATGTGGGTCATCTGGATCATATATAACCAGCGGCCCTCTGAGGCCATCACAGTATTGTGTCGAAAGGTGGGAATGGTACCAGTATGTGCCCACCTGGTTCCGCGCATTAAACTGATGTAAAAAGCTTTTGTTTGGTTTTATGGGGCACTGAGTAACACCCGAAGTGCCATCAGCCCAGTTTGACCTCCTTTGGCTTATACCATGCCAGTGCTACTATTCATTCAGTATCCAAACGCATTGAAAACACTTAGTCACGCTTACCACGCTCGTGGTAGTGTTCATGGTCGTGTCATTGAGCAAGTTCACCACGTTGATTTTAAACTCATCCCCCTTCAGAAAGAAGACACGGTAGGGCACCTGGCTGTCGGTCTACGGAAAGAAATTCACCTTCTTAGCTGCAATCAGTGGTCCTGGGAATGTCCCCCCCGCAAGTACAGTTCTGATGGACGTCAATCCAGTTCTGTAAGCAGAGTAAACTCACTCACGATCGGGAGAAACCATCAGGAGCAATAACCTTGTTCACGATGCTCAGCTCTGTTACAGGGCCGAGAACTTCTAGTCCAGCCGACGGGACTACGAGCAGCACAAGAACACAATAAAGTATAAGGAGCATAGTGGTCATCCCCGGTGATTAAATGTGGCTGGACTAGAGGGGATTAGGATGGTCGATCTCCCTGCGCTGCTTTTTAATGAGCAGCCAAGGCAGATTACGCTACGTTTTTCTCGCATACTTATGTTTTAGGTACCTAGCGTGGAAGGACACTGGTATTTGTTGCAGGAATGGGGCCCGCGGACCTGCTGGTGACGTGTCTGCTCGCTTCTTTCGTCGATTGAAGGAACTCAGTCTTTTTCTCACCTCGACCCAATGGTGCACATAAAACGCTGTAGAAGCGGCTTGGCTGAGAATTTTTTGTAGTCTGGTGATGCATTATTTAATGTGCCTTTAGGGCTAGCTATCGGTGGTTGCAGCTGTCTCGGTTCCCAACCCAGCCCTTTATTAAGTTTTTTCTCAAGCCGGAAAGCATACAACTCAGGTGACAGTCCCTCGAAACACACGAGTGGTGTGCCGCCACTCGACACTGTTTCTCACCTCGGTGAATAAAGAGTTCACGAGAGGAGACAGTTCCTGTTGTTCCCGTGATCGATCAAGAGCCATCTGCCACTCCCTACTGTTGATCGAGATTATCATTTCAGATCTCCGAGCAGGGCCGCGTCACACTTCCGGCCAGGGTCCAGTCCAGACCCTGACTATCGTCACCCTGATACAATTTCTTTTGATCAGGAGCGCTCCTGATACAGGGGCGTGAAATATATATAGATGTATATGAAACCTGACACTGCAAGCTGTTAAGATATGTTAAAGGAAAACGATGGGAAAGCTACTGGAGCACCTGCAGACTCTGTAAGATAACCACCATGACCGTATCCATGGCATAACCAGGGATGTAGAGTCACACAGGCTGATGGTTCCAACACATTTCATGAGGAGTCGCTGGCTTGCTATTATGCATGGCGAGAGCAGGTCTCAGTTGACAGCCGCCAGGAATCTTCTCCCTCGCCACAAACTGGAGTATTTGAGCCGCTGTCGATCCCCCTGTATTACTAGTGGACACTGCACTGGCATTGAATCACATCAGATGGTCTACCCTTCTTACTCGTGTAGCGCCTCGCCTTTCTCAGTGGATTAATGGATCTAAGGACTCAGTCGGGAAAGAGAAACGACTGAGGTTGCTAAGAAGAAGAATAAATGGTCTTAAAGGAATCCGGAGTTGAATCATGCTAGATATGTTGTGTAGACAACGGGAAGATTAAAACTGTCATAGTGAAACGATAAGCTGCATGGAATGGAAACCGCACCATAATCAACATGGATGTCACAAATTGGCGTTGAAACTATGGAAAGGCTCAGACTCGGGGCTCTGGGCGAATGGGACCCTAGGCACCCACAGTAGACAAAGTATCAAAAACAACCCATGGATGGTAGCGCCTTATTTCCGAGGGAGGATTTCGAGGGAGATTCGGGGACAGTTTCAGGGTTTGACCTACAGATATTGTTTCCAGGAACAGTCGACGGTTCTCTCGAGTCTCATAGTTGGCTTTTTTTTTATGCCATGGAGTTAAGAACATGGGGGTCAACAATCTCGGCAGGCTGGGTATAGCGAAAGTGAAACAAAGCTTTACTAAGCTGTAAAGCAATCACTAAGTGCACGAATCAAGCTCACACCGCCGATCCCAGAAGTTCTTCCCTTGGAAACTACCTTCTGGCCTGATCCGTCCTTCACGGGCTGCGCTCCACAGTTCATCTGCGCAGTAAATCCCTCACGGCATGTTTCTTTAGATCGTCTGTCGTTATGGTGGTTTCGAGTGTAGATGTTTTGAGTAGCGCCGACATGTTTGAGGGTTACGGTCCTGCTTTTCCGCATATCCCGTATGGTTCATCTGCGCGGTAATACTGCGCAGGATGCTTCTTCTTCTGGTGACTGGAGGCGAGTGCCACATCAGAATAGATATTTGGTCTTGGTACTTTTTTGGAGGGGGCGGGCACGATTTGCATCCGATAACACGTATTGACTTCCCCCGAGTTACAGCGGGGGGCACATCAGTCCTTGGACACTTGATATTGAGAGCTTACAAATACTCAAACAACAGGTGGATTAGATTATCCTCACTAAACCCCTTTTCTCAGTCTATGACTGTGGTGGTGGCATCCAAGGTGATTCCATCTAGTTTAAACAGCGGTCTCACCGCGAACACAACCAAGTAACATAGCATCTACGGTCCCACCGGTTTTTTCTTCAGTCCATTCGTCAAACGCTTTGAAAAGCTTCATGGCTGGACTTCCATCGGATTCTGCCCTCTTGCCAGGCCACATCCGCTTCTCTTGGATACCAATGAAATCAACCTTGAGCGCCCCATTTGTATTGGTAGTGGCGCTTTCCTCGTCCCTTCGTGGAGGATGTTTGATGGTCATCGACACTGTCCATGTATCTGTCCCGTAAAAGGATGCCTCTTTGATGTGGTGGCGTGTAAATTCGTTCGGGGGATTGTTGTCCAGTGTCCACTCAAGTACATGGGCATCGAAGGCAATAACTGAGGACGTAAGGGAGTGTCAGCAGATGCATTGCCTGGATAGGCGTGTGTCTCACCTGTCCATATGACCCCAGGATGGTCAATCTTGAGGGTGAGCTGCCTTGTGCCCGCCAACTCATCGATGGTGTCATTCACGGCGGCAACACTGAATCGCTCCTCCGGAGGCCAAGTGGCGACATAAGCGGGATCCAGCGGGAGGTCGATCTTGAATGGGGAAAGGTACTGTGAAAGCCGATTTTAGTTACACGATGAAAAAGTGGTTAGTCCGAGATGAAAACGCCTGGTCGGTAAAGTGCGCACAGCTGAGAATGGATACAGCGTATCCCAGTCATTGTTGTAATCGTCCATAACAATTGCCCTTGGTGGAACATCGCCCTCACCAAACTTGTCTGCAATATCATGAACTAGCTCATCAAATCCTGGGGCACCATCAGCAGCTGCGATGTGCAGATGTTGTTCTTGGGTAACTAACTGTAACGTACTGTCAGTAAAGTGCGGACATATGTGGGTTGGAAGGGGTGATGCATCACTTGAATCAAAAGGATTCAAGCTGTAAACCACCTGATGCTGATTGTAGCGCACCAAACATGCATGTAGAGTGCATCAACAAATAAGGCTCTACTGATCAGAGTACAGCTCCCGAACGAGAAACGAGGATACCCCCACTGATAAATTCAACAAGAAACTGGCTTACGTCTTCCATGTGAATCACAAACAGCCTCTTTTGATGCTTTCCGTCAAATGGCGCTTGGTTGTAAAAGAATGCCATGACCACACCGAGTGTCAGTATTGCAAGGACCAGCGCATGTCGGAGAGTGGTCGGCCCAAATCGATGGACAAACGGAATACTGAATGAAGTCATGAACGCGCCGAGGACAGTTACAATGGACGCGATGATAAATTCGCTGGGTGCGTCTCCACCAATACGACCTGTCTACGATACACGTGTTAATATAGCGAAAGAACATGCGAGGGGGAATAGAACCATACCAGAGGCACAAAGACCACCAGCGTTGCAAACAACAGCTGTGTGCCTGTCGTCAGTGGAACGACCATCGCAATAGCATATGTCCAGAGTGACACATCTGACTGGGGCGTGCCATTTTCTTTGGATCTTGTAGTTGAGATTGGTCGACTCCATGCCAAAAGGGTATCGACGACAAGAGCCACGAACGTGCCTGCCGCTCCAAGGAAAGGGGCGGCACTAGAACCAATATCGAAAAGCTGGGCCACTGCAGCAAGCCCAGACTGAAAGAGTAACAATGCTGCCAACAAGGGCCTTTCAAGCGTGATGTTGGACCTAGTCTTGCTGAAAGGTAGTTGACTAATCAATGCTCCTGCTCAACGCCACGTGAGAATGTCCCGAGCGAGGCTACGACATTGACCACATACCAACGATTGCTGCGGGCCCATACAAGATTACTGGGAAGTATTCTGCCCTGAACCAGCTCATACCCTTGTGAAGGATGCTGGTCATGACAAATGCTACTCCGTTTGCCCCAATTAGGGCGCCGACAAAGGCAGAAACCACAGCCCCCAAAGCCGTCCATACTCGCTTGACCCGGGTTGTCCAGACAAGATAGAAGGAAACAACGAATAGGATCACGTACATGACCTTTGCTATCGTAAATGAATATACAATGAACAGACCAAGGTTGGAGAAAAAGACGGTTCGTGGGCGAACGAAGCCATGCTCAAGGCGGGGGAGTGGCGATGCATCGGACGATAGGAAGCGTAGGAGTGCAAGAGAATTGTCGGCCATGTGCTGGGCAACACCGGGTTGTATATTTTCGACCAAGTCCTGGAGAAACCTGCTTGAGACGTTGATCGCAAGACACGCTGGGAGTCATACCCCACGCATATGATACATGTAACTGTTTCCAACGACAGCCATCTACATCACCAAGGCCGGTTAGGAATGCTGGACGCGGCATAGGTGGCATAACATGCTAACTTACATCTAATCCGGTGACATTCAAGTAGTACTCAAATTGTCTGAAGTCGGTGCTATCCGGACGTCTCAATCAAAAAGCGTGCCCTCAAAATCGACATCCAAATCACATACTCAGATAGCAGAATTCCTGAGCTGAAGATCTCATTCGCATATATCGTCCCGTATGGTCTACCCATTCGAAGGAGAATCAGTACAGATGTGTACTTGGAATCGTGGAACGCACCTTGGTACATGAGAGTACGCTTCAATCATTTCCTCTGACGTGGCTTGAAAGAGTAGTTCACGGCCAGAGGTGCCAGCAGCTAAGCCACTTGAATCAGTGTGATGTTGTGCTATGTTAAGGAGTATGCAAGTACCTTCCAAATTCACCACTGCTCTCACACTAGTAAGAGCTGGTGTTAGGAAATGACCACAGTAAGTGCCTAGAGAGGGACTGACGTGGAAGCAATTGGGTGTTGCGTTGAGAACAAATGAGAGCCGTCTTGCAAGGACTCTTCCGCGTTATTGAACACTATTGGACTGAACACTTTCAAATCAGGCGAAAGATAAACATTTCAAACACGCACGAAATATGACCGAGTAAGTTGGTTCCCATCCTTTGGTTTCCACCAGCACTCTAGCACACTCGAGCATTACCCCTACAGCAAGTGCGTCGTCGGCAGCCCCCGGACTCGGAAGTGTGCTGTCAAGATGTGAATTGATGAGCACAGCGGACGCTTTACCGCGCTCGGTGCCATCTGATATACGAATGATGATGTTCGAGAGGTTCACATAGGTCTTATAAAGTCGCGTGTTCATCATGTCAAAGCTGAAAATGCGCATTAAGAAGAGAGTAAAGGTGCAAGTGGTTTGTGTTCGGACTCACCGGTGACTTCCACTTCCTTCCTGCCTCCAGACCTCGCACTCAAGCTTTCGACTACTCTCCTTGTTTACGACCTCCTCGCACAATCGCCTGACTTCTTCTGCCTTGCGAACCATCCATGCATCCGCTTCTGCATGTTCTCGCGTGCCCGGAGTACGGTATCCAATATCTTCTGAAAGGTATTTGGCGTAGGACAGAATAGTGACTTCAGAAGGATGGGGTATGTGCGTTTGTGGGTCATATCTGGAGGGGTTAAATGCGCAAGCGGGGTGTATTATCAAGGTAGGACTTACGGGTGGACATTTGGTGTAGGCAAGGCTGATTGAGATTGGGACACATTAGACACGTCGGCTTGGGGGCACAAGGTCTTTGCACTCATGACACAAGTGACTTACTAAATTGCTGGTGTGACGAATAAAGCGGCAAAGCGAAGAAAAGCGGTGCAAGTACCAACATCGAGCGTAGTGGGCCCCACCTCTGGGATACCCTACTGGAGATCATCCGAGTACAGAATAGAGATGAGGTTGGGTTGTGCTCCCAGATGCTCGCCTGGATACCTTGAGGTCGACACAAGAAAAGGTGAGCACGAGCGTGGTGCAACAAACCGACGTGGGTTATTTCTTCTTAACGCTCGGCGGTGGCGTGAACGAAACAGCTCACGTGCCAGTACGGCAACCATGTCATGTTGAAAAAACCACGGTTTTTTTCAATGCTTCGATTTTTCGGACTTGTCTGCCGAGGTGCTGAAACCCGGAATCCACTGATAGTCTGCCCCTGTCGCTCTACATCAGTGAAGCAATGGCCGATGAAATCAGAAAATGCCAATATGTTGCTGAGCAACCAAATTTTGGCTGAGTGACACAAACTTATCCATGAAGAACTTGAAAGGAGCACTTAATGCAGAGAAGGAATGAAACTCCAAAGGTAGAAAGCACTATATTACATGGAATTTTATATACTGTAAGGACTATACACTATGACATACTCTGGCAGGCTGTGTACTTCACCCTACTGTGGGGCTGTGCACTCAACACTGGTGAAATAATGAATTGTGTACAAGTGATATGGTAAGAAAGAAAATAGAAAAGGAGAAAGTTCTTTCTGTTGAAATTTTATTCTATTTATTTCATTTCTTTTCATGTCTCCAGACCATTTATTCCTTTAGACTTTTTCTTTTCAAGATATATGTTAACCATTTACTTACATAATCATGTTCCTCTTTTTGAGTATGGACACTGCCACACCATACCTTAGTCTTTTATCATATAAAACTGAGATAAGGCCACCATATATTTGTTACATTTATTAACTGAATAGTACTGTCATATCTCATGCCAATGGGTCAACTCCACTATGTCTCTGGTGCAACTCTGGTTGCTTTTACACTATAAGCTATATATTACCTGATTCCCTTTACCTCTGTCCCTTTCTGCCTAATGTTGATTACAACTTTACCTATGTTAACTCCATAACATTCCAATATAACTCTATAGTTCCTCCAATCTTACTTTCTATTCCTGTTTCTTTCTTCCTTACCTCTTCTTGTTATTATTTAGTTTCAGTTTGACATTATTTGACATTGTTTCTGTCACATTCCATGCCAATGGATCAACTCTGCTATATCTCTGGTGCAACTCTGGTTGCTTTCATGCTTTAAGCTGCATATTTTCTGGTTCCCTTTATCTCCATCTTTTCCTATCTAATGTTGATTACAACTTTACCTATGCTAACTCCATACCATTCTAATACAACTCCATAGTTCCTCCAATCTCACTTTCTGTTCCTGTTTCTTTTTACTTCACCTTTTTCTGTCATCATTTAGTTTTTAGTTTGATATTATTTGACATTGTCTTCTCTGACATCTCCATTTGTATCCAGAATGCATTGGTACCTGCTTCACTTGTAAGACAACTTCTTTCATATCTCTGTTTTCTTCTTAGATAATCTGCCTCTCTGAGGTATAAGTATAGTAGCTCTGTATTTTGTACTTTAGTTTAAATATCAACCATAATGTGACATTATGATTTCCTTTGACCCCCTCCTACTTCATAATTTGATGTCATACCCTATACTAAATCTCATGACTTACTTTACAACTTGACATTATACCTCTCATTGGAAAAGTCCTATGATCTATTCTGGACCTCTGTCATATCTTGGACCTCTAACCCAAATTCCAACCCCATTCTGACCTGGCTTACAATTGATCTTTGCACCTAGTAAGCTACTCCAGCCCTCTGTTACCATTCCAGTCTTCCCCTGCTATGCATGTACACTTTCCACCCCTCAACATTATATGCTTCCCTGGGCTTCTGCTCCCATTCTGCCCCATTCTGCTTCCAGTCTATCTCTGCTCCAGTTAAGTACTACTCTAGTTTCCCTTTGTCATCTCTAGACTGTCCTGATATAACTCCATTACTATTCCTGGTTAGTTACTATTACCATCATTGTTACTATTCCTGTTCCATTCCTATTCCTTGCTTTCCCCTGTTTCATCCTGTCACCCTTCAGTTTCAGGCTGACATGATTGGAAATTGCCTCCCTGACATCTCCATTCATTTCCTAGATATCTAGACATCTGCTTCACTTCTAAGTTTGCACCTGTCTCATTTTGTTACACTTCTAGATAGCTCTGCCTCACTAAGGTATAAGTACTGTAGTTTTGTATCTTGTACCTCAGTATGAATATCAACAAAAACAACAGAAACACCCTCTTGTCATTGTCCTCACTCTGCTCAAGCCCTTGGGCTCACTCTAACCCTCTGGGTTACTCCAGAGTACCTCCAAGGCCAAGTGATATCCTTGAAGGAGTTGCAAGGTCTCACCCCCATGACTAGGCTTGACTCTCCTTGTCCTGCCTGTTCCTTCTGTTGAGCATAGAGACAGCCTTCACCTATCCCCAACATCTATGTAAATCAGGACAATGGAGAAATGCAAGGGCATACCATATAAGGTGAAGCTGAGTCCTGTTCAACCATTAAAACCCTTTCTAGATTTCCCCAGAGCTCTCCAGAGTCCCCTGGAGTTCTGACCTTCCTTTAGTGTCAAGGGTTTCATTTTAAAAAAAGGAACTGGTTAAAAGTATACTCATCTTGGTATAGGTTTTAACAGTCTTCTTTTTAGTGGGATGAAAGTTTTAACAACCTTCAATAGTTTCTGACCCCTTTATAAATTAGAGCATCTGGTACTAGCATAAGGGCTTACCACATAAGGTAAAGCCAAGCCCCATTTATTCTGGAGTTATCCAGAGTATCCCCAGAGTACATTGCAACTTTATAACAGTTTTCCCTAAAATCTCCATTCATATTCAGAATGCACTGGTACCTGCTTTACTTATGAGACAACTTCTTTTATATCTCTATTTCTCCCTTAGATAATCCACTTCTCCAAGGTATAAATATCGTAGTTCTGTATCTTGTACCTCAGTTTGAATATACTGTTAAACTTGGGAGATAATTCTAATTCCTTCAACAGGTACTTCAACACTCTAGAGGATAACCCAGAACCTCTTCCAGATAATAAGTCTATTCTCATTCCCCATGACACTATTACTGACCTCACAAGTACCATTCATGATTTAGCCCAATCCTCTAGTACCTCTGAAATCTCACAGTATATCAAAGTATGTGAATTAGACCAGTTTAACAGGACTAAATCCTGGAAGCTTCACATTTTTCTTGTTCAATGTGATTTAAATTTCCAGGATTGCCCCAAAGCCTTTGTCACTGACTGAGCCAAGATTACTTACACTCAGTCCTACCTTAAGAGCATGGCACTGGAATGGTTCAAACCTGATTTTTTTCTCATGAAAGAGCCTAACCTGTGCCCACTCTGAATGAACAATTATAAGGAGTCTGTCCAGGAGCTCTGAACTAACTTTAGACCATATAATCCAGTTGGAGATGCAAAACACCAGTTGGACCAGTTGGTCATGAAAAATGGTCAATGAATCAACAAGTATGTAGTAGAGCTCAATAGGATTACATTATAAATTCAGGGATAAGAAGATGGTATACTCCAGCATTATTTTTATAACAGTTTCCCAGATCACATTAAAGACAACATCTCTTACATTAGTAAACCCCCTACTCTTAGTGAACTTTGGCAACTTACTTAGACTCTTGATGCTTACTATTGGAAGTGCTGATATAAAATCAACTGCCAAGAAAAGTTGTCCAGTTTGTTCAAATCTTCAGACAAACCCTTCACTTTGGCCTCTGATATGAAGGAGTCAAAAAATAAGTCAGCTAGTTTCACTGGCTTCTCCAAGTCATTTGTTTTTTAGAAGCAAGACTTATTGACTAAGCTTGGTAAGAATGATAAACTCACTGCTAAAGAATGCAAGTGTTATCTTGAGAATCATCTCTATTTGTTCTGTGGTATTGCTAGGAACATAGCAAAGGACTGCCCCAAGTCTTCCTTCAAGGCAGCCAAAGCTCATGCCACCAAAATCTCCACTCTAGAAGCCAAACTGGAGGCCTTTGCCTCAGAGGTGAAAAAATAATATGTAATCTCCATGACTTCATACAGGCTGGAGGTTAAATCAATCCTTTCTGTGCTTTACTGGAGGTTAGACTTAACATGTCTGTTCTTTTAGATAATGCTTTACTTATGCCTCTTATTACCCTTATTTCTCATGAAATTACTTTGTTTTCTACCCTAATTGACTTTGGTTCTTTAAATTGCTTTGTAGATATCAAGTTAGTTAGTACCTACAACCTTCCAACTTATTTCATTCCTCTGTTGCAGCTCCAACTTTTCAATGGTACTTCCAATTCTATGATTACTAATGCCATTGATCTTTCCATTTGTTTTAAAACTGGTGATATTACTCCAATGGCATTTTATATTACTTTGTTGAATAAATCTAGTTCTCTTGTTCTAGGACACAACTGGCTTGTCTGCCACAATTTATTGATTGACTGGGTATCAAGTCATATCTTGTTCCACTCATTTGAACCAAACATATCAACACCTCTAAGCTTACCTCTGCAGCTTCCAGTTTCTCTGACCTATACTAACTCTGAACCCAATTCACTATATTTCCCTGACCCCAGACCTCTTTCAATCAAGCTACTTAGCTCATTAGCATTTACACATGCCTGTAGTCTTAACAGCTCTGTCCCATTCTGTCTGCAACTCTGACTCTCTGAGAGTTATCTCTGCTCTGCCTCCATTGCTTTTTCTCCAGTTGATCTTTCTGGTGTTCCTTAGGAATACAACAATTTCACTGATGTGTTTAGCAAAAGCAAGGCTTCTACCCTTGCCTTCTATTGTGAATTTGACCTCAAAATTAACCTAGAAGAAGGTATCTCTTTACCAATCAGCACCATTTATTTCCTGTCATTCTTTGAGCTTGAAGCACTTAGAACTTTCCTAGACAAACATCTTACTACTGGCTTCATCTGATCCTCCACATCTGCTTACACCACCTCTGTTTTCTTCATCTGGAAGAAAAATAGATACCTCTGGTTGTGTGTGGACTTTCAAGAACTTAATAAGATCATAAAGAAGGATTGCTACCCCCTTTTGCACATTTCTGACCTTCTTAATGCTCCAAGCTGCACAACTATCTATATCAAGCTCAACCTTTGCTATGCTTACCATTTGATTCACATTGCTAAGGATGATGAATGAAAGACCTTTTTCTGTATATACTATGGCTCATGTAAGTGGCTGGTCATGCCATTTAGCCTTACAAATGCTTCCATGGCATTCCAGCAGTTTGCTAATTCTATCTTTGCTAATCTTATTGATATCTCTGTTATTATCTACTTGAATAATATTCTTATCTTTTCTGCTAACTATTATAACTATCAAGGTACTCCAGGAATACTCCAGATAACTCCAGAGTGGATGGAGCTTGGCTTTACCTTATGTGGTGTGCCCTTATGCTAGTACCAGATGCTCCAATTTATGAAGGGGTCAGAAGGAGGTCAGAGATTTGGGGTAAGCCATAGAGCTTTTCCACCAAGAGATATAACATTAAGTTGTAAAGAAAGTTATTAGACTTAGTGTAGAATATGATGTCAAGTCATGAAGCAAGAGGGAGGTCAAGAATGATCATAATGTTATGTTATGGTTGATATTCAAACTAAGGTACAAGATACAGAACTCCAGTACTTATACCTTAGAGAGGCAGATTATCTAAGAAGGAAACAGAGATATGAAAGAAGTTGTCTCATAAGTGAAGCAGATGCCAATGCATTCTGAATATGAATGGAGATATTAGGGGAGACACTGTTGAGTAATATCAAACTAAAACTAAATAATAACAGAAAGAAGCAAGGAAGAAAGGAACAGAAACAGAAAGTGAGATTGAAGAAACTATAGAGTTGTATTGGAATGGTACAGAGTTAACATAGGTAAAGTTGTAATTAACATTAGGTAGAAAGGAATAGAGGTAAATGGAATCAGGAAATATGTAGCTTATAGCATGAAAGCAACTGGAGTTGCACTAGAGATATAATGGAGTTGATCTATTGGCATAGAATATAACACTTGAGATACTTTCTTGGTGCAAACTGATGAAGGACTTCTGAGGCCTGAGGGTGCTCAACTACTGCTGCTGAATGAAGGCTTTGATCTAGAGCCAACAGAACTAGGCAAAGAATAAAAGAATAAGAGGCAAGAGACTTAAACTTGTAAAAGCAGAGAGCTCAAGTGTGCAAGACTGGGATTAGCCAGGCTTGCACCTCTCCTTTATATATGCTACAGAAATGTGCACAAATCATGTACAATGGACTGGCCCTAAACTATAGTATAGTAAGCTAGTCAATGGCAGAAAAGAAGCAGGAATCTAGAAATATATGAGGATAGCATGAGGCAAATAATGTCAAGGTCTTGACCAGTCTAGACTTGTGACAAGGTAAAGATGTGAAATTTGAAGGGGTGAAGATGTGAAATGGTGAAGATGTGAAATAATCATGTGATATGATAATGTAAAGAGTGGTAAGAATAAAGAGAAAATGAAGAAAATGGAATAAAAATTATAATAACACTAACCAGACTTTTCACACTGGGCATGTCCATGAAGTTCTTCAACATCTCTGAAAACATGGCCTCTATGCCAAATCTAAGAAATATGAATTTTATACTAATTCCACAGAGTACCTTGGTTACCAGCTCTTGCCTTTGGGACTCTTCATGTCCTCTGACAAGATCCAGGCTATCCTGAATTGGCCTGAGCCTCATAAAGTTTGTGATATTTAGTTTTTTCTCAGTTTTGCCTATTTTTACCACTGTTTCATCTGAAGTTACTTCAACATTATTATTCCCCTAACTTGCCTTACCTGCAAGTCTGTTCATTGGAACTTTGATGATTCCTGCCAAGCCACTTTTCAGTGCTTCAATAAAGCTTTTACTTCTGCTTCTATTCTAACTGTTATGCACTGATACTACTTAGCTAAGGGTTATTTTTATTTTTACCCTAAGCTAAGTCCTCTCTCCTATTTAGATCTCTTTAGCCCCTTTCACTTCTTTCA
>JBBPKN010000058.1:0-90035 GCA_038089275.1 Pulveroboletus cf. rosaemariae
ACCGTCACCGAAACCATCATCAAAGCCCCTAGACTAGGGTTACCACTCATCGTTTACACCGTCACCGATATCGCTTATAACACTCCCTACCTGCTTTATCAGAACCTGACCCAACTCTGATTTAATCATGACCTCTAGCCACATGATGAGTTGTTTCACTGGCATTTACCATGTTTCAGTCTTCCCCTTGGAAATAGTTCCCATCCAACCCCATTCTTCCACTAATCTTCAAAGTACTTCTGATCTGTGTTTTTTGTTATTCTGTTTACTCATTTACTCTTAGTTCCAACTTTGACTTTCTCTCTGATAGTTCCTCCAAAGCTCCTTGAGCTCTCTAATTCCTGCCCCTTTCATTCCACTTTCATTTTCCCTGACTCTGTTTCAGAGTGGCTGTTTTAACATCTGTCTCCAAATCTGGCTTTCTAAGATACTTAGTTAAATCTTCCACTTTTTCTTCTTGATTGTTTTTATTCTTCTTGTTATCCCATGACCACTCAAAGCATCACCTGCCTGGTCATGAGACCTTGCTATGATCAATGATCTTGCAATCTATGAAAAATTTTATTCCTTCAATCTTACTTCATATCTCCTCTGAAAACTTGTTTACTCAAGTATTCATGAGACCCTTCAAATAGTTGGTTCTTGTTCTCTTATCTAGTCTAACCTTAATTCCTCCAAACCTTTCTGACTTTTGACCTCTGTTCATGAAGATACTAACTAGAGTTATTGTTCTACAACACTACTCTAGTATCATTACATCTTCATCTTGCTCTCCATTTACTTCCCCTTGAATCTCCATTCTCAACTCTGTTACCTCTCCTGCCACTTCTTTCTCTTTGCTGTCCTCTGGCCCATTCTCTGCAGCCTCTCCATTCACTGTTCACATGGGATCTAAGATGTTGATCAGCTGCACTAGCAGCTAGTTCTCTCACCTTATCTCCTGCACCATCCTGTTACCTATCTCCCATATAGCCACTGCCAGCAAGCAATAGCCCTTTGCTACCTGCTTGATACCCCCCTCTGCTCCCTCTAAGCATGTCCTCTCTCCAGGCTGCTTCTTCTCTGCATCTCTCCATTGCTGTTTCCATACTAGCTTCTCTTTTCCTGGTATTCATACCTTACCTTTGTATCATATCCTAGACCTCCGACCTGAATTCTGACCCCATTCTGACCTGGCTTACAATTGGTCTTCACATCTAGTAAGCCACTCCAGCCCTCAGACTCCCCTCCAGGCAACTCCAGCCCTCCATCACCATTCCAGTCTTTCCCAGCTACACATGTATGCTTCTCACCCCTTAGTGTTATATGCTCCCCCAGGCTTCCACTCCCACTCCACCCCATTCTGCTTCCAGTCTATTTCTGCTCCAGTTAAGTACTACCCTAGTTTCCCTTCATTATCTCTGGACTGTCCTGATATAACTCCATTACCATTCCCAGTCAGTTACTATTACCATTATTGTTACTATTCCTGTTCCATTCCTGTTCCTTGCTTTCCCCTGTTTCATCCTGTCATCCTTCAGTTTCAGTCTGACATAATTGGACATTGTCTTCCCTGACATCTCCATTCATTTCCTAAATATCTAGACATCTGCTTTGCTTCTGAGTTTGCACTTGTCTCATTTTGTTACACTTCTAGATAGTTCTGCCTCACTAAGGTATAAGTACTGTAGTTTTGTATCTTGTACCTTAGTACAAATATCAACAAAAACACCAGAAAACCCTCTTGTTGTCATCCTTACTCTGCTCAAGCCCTTGGGCTTACTCTAACCCTCCGGGTTACTCTGGAGTATCTCCAAGGCTATGCAATATCCTTGAAGGAGTTGTAAAGCCTCACCTCCATAACTAGGCTTGACTTTTCTTGTTCTGCCTGTTCCTCCTGTTGAGCATAGAGACAGCCTTCTTACTCACCTCTGACATCTATGTAAATTGGGACAACAAAGAAGTGCAAGGGTGCACCACATAAGGTGAAGCTAAGTTCTGTTCAACAATTGAAACCCTTCCTAGATTTCCCCCAGAGCCCTCCAGAGTTCTGATCTTCCTTCAGCATCAAGGGTTTCATTTTAAAAGGAACTGGTTAAAAGTATACTCATCTTGGTATAGGTTTTAACAGTCTCTTTTTAGTGGGATAAAAGTTTTAACAGTATATTCATACTCTCACTTGCACTTCTCTTGCCTTTACTTAAGGATTGGCCTTCACTGTCTCTCAATACTCAACCCCAAACTACCTGCATGCTTGACACACTCATGGGTAATCCCTTCAAGATCTCCAGAACTTCATTCCATTCCTTGTGTCATCTGTTAGGATATAAACCCCAATAACACTGCTATAATCTTGTGCTCTTCTGAGCATTTGATCCTTAAGTTAATCTAGTTCTCATGGCACAAACCCCTTACAGCCCCTGATGTTCCAAGTTACTCTGAGCCACTCCAACAATTCTATGATGTTAGTCACTGGCCCCTGTTGCTTGAAACACATGTACCTAGATTCAACTTCTTACTCCTGACCCTGGCATTCCCCTATTTCCAACTCTGGGCTCTTCAGAACAGCTGTGATTTCCTACTATCATACAGCATTACCAGCCCTTATGAATTATTGAATGCAGCTTAGATTATGGTTCCCTACCAATAAATGCCACTCCCTCCATTTTTCCTGCTTTTCTCTGGCATCTGACCCTGGTTCTCTGACACTTTGTTGTCACCTGGTAATCCTTGATGGAAAACCACTCCTTATTACCCCAGACTATGCCAACCACTTTCTCATGCCTAGATCTAGCCATTGCAGTCTAAGCATCCCATAGCTGCCTCCCAGCCCCTTCTTGACAAGTCACTCCAGGATTATCAATAGGTGGTCATCAACCTCTGGCATCTGTTCTCTACTCCTAGATGATCCATTTCTGGCCATTGGTCCTAGCCTTTCAAGACCCATTCTCCCAAGCATAACAAGTCTGTTAAACCTGTACCCCTTGTCTTCCCGACCTCCAGCACCACCTTTCTGTGCATGTCTGATCATTACAACCCCCATCGGGTACCTTGTCCTATTTTGGATTTGGGAGCCCCAATACTCTGACCTTTCTGCCTGCTTCCACTTCTTCTGACACCTTACTGTCTCTTTCGATTTCACCTCTTTTGCTCAAGCTATCAGATCTCCACAAACCCTACAAAGACTGTTGGCTTCACTCTGTTGATGCCTAGCATTACCCTCTGCTGGATGGTTTGTGTTCACTGATTCTAGGACACCACTAACTCACCCACTGTGGTCCATTGACCCTAGGTATTGAGTAGTACCTTGTCTATTCACTGGATAACACATGCCAGCATCCCATGCATCCCCCATGGCTCCATACTACTCTGGTCTCAGCTAACTCTGATCTCAAACCACAGCTCTTGTTGTCATGATCTGGTAGTTATAACTCTGTTGCCTAAGTGTGCAGCCATTTCTGTGTTGCTCTGCTCTCAGTAGCAGGCCAGTTCCATCTGTTGATACACCTACCAGAAAGACACTTCCATTCACCTCTGACCTTCTCCAAACTTGTAGTATTAGACCCTTTATTCTTCATTGCCTGTGGCTCCTCTGCCACCAGTTCCTTATTCTCACAGCTAAGATATACCCACCTTGCTGACCTACCAGGCTTCAGAAGCACCACACCTTCTCCTCTGCATTCTGCCATGCTCCCCACATTTCACATATCAAAAGTCTCTTGCCCCCTCTAGGCATCTCCATCCATTTCTGCCTCTCTGAAAGGTTCACACTTCTGTCATGACTGTGCTGCAATTACCCTTTCCCTCCCTACTTGCAGTTGTTTGAGTGTTGTTTTGATTCACTATGGTTCTCTGCTTGGATTTCTTCTGTATGGTGCCACATTGTTTTATGCACCACCTTCCTATAACTCCATGCTGTTGGCACCCTCTGTCCCCTTATGGGAGACCTGTTTGGTGGAATTGTCTCTGCACCCCTCTGTCTCTTGCCCAAGAAATCCTTGCTCTTTGGACATGGTCCCTGATGACTCTGTTCCCACTTGTGGGTCTTTCCTTTTTTTCTGAATGTTGTCTCAGGACCTGTCCTTCTGTTTTCCCTGGGTATTGTTATCCCAGTAGACCTTCTGCTCTTCTGTGTCTTCTGGAAATTCTTTTGTTCTGGATATTCCTTCCTTGGTGATGATTCTGCTCTTCTGCCTCTCCTGGGAATGCTGCTCCTTTCTTCAGAACACTTCTGAACTCCTCCATTGTTTGCCTTGGGAACTCCATGTTCTTCCAGCCTTGTTCCAACAACTCTGTTTCTCTTTGCCTTCCATTTCCATTCCTTCTGACCTGTCATCCAGGACTTGTCCTTTCATTTTCCCTGGGTTCTTCTTCTCCTTTGGGGATCTTTCTGCTCTTCCTACATCCCCTGGGACCTCCCCATTCTTGTGCCCATCCTTTTGGTTGGCCTTTCCTTCTGGCCTCCCTCCCATCTTTCTGGATTCTTCCAGCCCATTTCCATTTTATGTCTTGCACTGCCCCTGGCCCCTTTACTTTCTGTCTCCTAGTCAACAATGGGACATCGACCTTGAGGAGGGGATAGCATCTAGTGACCATACTGGGAACCACTGCTCACATCTAGCAATCTGATTTCCCTATACTCTTGCCCTTCCCTCCATTTCCACTTGCCTCTCTGGTCCCTCTCCAGTCTCTTCTGCCACAGTACCCAGGCCACCTGGTCAACTGTCTATCTTTGTGCAATGACCAGATATGCTCTGCACTGATTGCCCCCTCCAACCACCTTTACCACTTGTGCAGTGCCTAACTCCTACCTATGTCAACTGTATTCATCCCTGATTGTTTCCAGTCATCTCTGGCTCTTTCCCAAGTAGCTCACCTCCCTCCCCTTGTTGCTGCACATAGATGATATGCAATTCAATCAATATACAGACATTGGTTGTATATAGGAGGCAAGACCAGCAAGCAACTCTTAGTGGAACATCCACTCCTCCAGATCTTCTCTGGCTCCCACCATGATATTCTCTGGCTCTGTTCCAGTCCCAAGTTCAGCCACAAAAACCCTCATTCCCTCTCCGGCCCTCCAACCTTCGCACCCCTCCCACTGAGCATTATGATCAATTACATGAATGTCAGACTCTGCCCTGAGGTATCCCTTTTGGTGGCCCTCCTCTGTCTGAATCTTGACTAGGTTATGAAGGAGCCTGTTTTGCTCCCTTAAGTCCTGGTAAATCAGATCACTGACCTCATGGATTGCATTGGCAACCAATTCATCACCTATCATATCAACTCCTCAGGCTGCCTCATTAAGAGCAGTGGGGTTCCAGACTCCTTTCACCATTCTGACCTGTACTCCACCTCTATCTTTTTGGCTGTTGGTTACTCCCCCTATTCCCATTGAGGCACCAGCCTTGTATACCTCAACTCTGCACCTCCTCCTTTCCTAATTCTTGGCCATTATAAGGGCCATCCCATCATCAGAATGGAGAGCAAGCTGGTTATCTGACCAGAAGTAGAGATCTGGAAATCTGACCATATTAGAGCAGGAAAATGAGCACCAACTTCTTTCCCTCAGGAACTTATCTTTCTTGAGCCAACTCCACACTAACCCCAACTCTAACTGAGTACAGAATTCTTTTGCCCTCAATCATTGTGTTTTAGTTCCCTTTGGAGATAAACAAACCTCCCTCAACTTCACCCTAGATCTGACCCTTCCAACATTTGTTTTGGTCATTATTTGACTATTGAACTCTAGTCTAAATTCTGATCTTCTCTCTGGAAGTCTTTCTGAAGCCCCATGTCTCTCTGCTTCTACCCCTTTATTCCTTTTCAGTTTCTCTGCCTTTAGGGCAAAAGTGACTGTTTTGACATTGGGTTTTAATCTTATCCCTTTGGAAAATTCAGCTATTTCTTCTATTCAATTTTGGCTGTCCTTTTGTCCTCCTTATCGCCCCATGACCACCCAAGGTACCACTTGCCTGGTCATGAGATTTCATTTTGACAGATTATTATAATTTGCAGAAACCTTACTTTCCAGACTTACTCCACATTCTCTCCAAACTTGTTCACTCAAGGCTTGAAGCCTTCACTTCAAAAGTCATTAACCCCCTTTGTACCCTAATTCTGGCCTTCCCTGGATTATTCCCAAATCCTGACCTCTATTACAAAGACAAACTAGAGTAATGACTACACTACTCTAGTACCATTACATTTTCATCTTCATCCCTTTCCACTTTCTCCTGGACCCCAGTCCCAAGCTCCACCACCTCTCCTGTCACCTTGTCCTCTTCGCTGTCCTCCAGCCCACTCTCCACATCCTCTTCACTCACCTTCCATGCAGGATTGAGGATGTTGATCAGCCATGCTAGCAGCTAGTTCTCTCTCCTCATCTCCCATACCACCCAGTCCCCTACCTCCCATATGGTTGCTGCCAGCAGACAACAGCCCTCTGCCACCTGCTTGGTACTGCCCTCCACTTTCTCTAAGCGGGCCCTTTTTTCAGGCTGCTCCTCCTCTGCATTTCTCTGATGCCACTTCCACATCAGCTTCTCCTTCTCCAGGCATTTACACCTTGCCTTGGCCTCTTAACAGGCCAAGCATGACATGGACTTCCCCATGCCCACCTTGCACTCCATCCCCCTATTCACACACCTCCAGCATGTCAATGCCTCCTCTGCCCTCTGTTTCCCTTTGTCATCGCTGGGCCCTGCTTGGGCCTGCACTTATGCCACTTGTTGATCATTAGTTGTGCTATTCACAGGATAACAACCATGGTACTCACATTTTCTTGGGCAGCTGCCTCTGCCACCCTCTGGGCCCTCTGGGCCTTCTCAGCCTGCCTTCAGGCAATCTCCTCCACTGCCTTCCAGGCCTCTTCCACCCTCCTTTGTTCCCCCTTCTTCCTTGCCTTCATGCATCTCTTGCACTCAGCATATTTGGCATTGCTCAATGCCTCATTGTCATTGGCACACTCTGCAATATGTTTGTTGGCCCAGGCCACAATATTGTTGAATGCAGCCATGTTGTTGTAATAAAGGAAGGACGAGCTACTGTTAAAGTCCCTGTTTTTATTTATGAGCAAGCTGAGAAACTCCACTCTTCCACCCCATTGTAACTAAACAAGGTCACATGCTTGTTACCTTCATAACCCTCTGCTTTATCTCCAATGTTACTAAAGCATATGATCATGTGCCCATCACCACACTATTGCAGATTACATGTCCATACCCTCCATACTCCAGGCCAATGGCCTTCAAGGGTTCAGGCCTAAGGGGGAGATACTGTCACATCCCAGACCTCCAACCCAAATTCTGACCCCATTCTGATCTGGCTTACAATTGGTCTTCACACCTAGTAAGCCACTCTAGTCCTCAAACTCCCCTCCAGGCAACTCTAGCCCTCCATCACCATTCCAGTCTTCCCCAGCTACACATGTACACTTCCTACCCCTTAGCATTATATGCTCCCCTGGGCTTTTGCTCCCACTCTGCCCCATTTCACTTCCAGTCTATCTCTGCTCCAGTTAAATACCACCCTAGTTCCCCTTCATCATCTCCAGACCATCCTAATATAACTCCATTACTGTTTCTGGTCAGTTACCATTACCATCATTGTTACTATTCCTATTCCATTCCTATTCCTTGCTTTCCCCTGTTTCATCCTGTTACCCTTTAGTTTCAGTCTGACATAATTGGACATTGTCTTTTCTGACATCTCCATTCATTTCCTAGATATCTAGACATCTGCTTTGCTTCTGAGTTTGCACTTGTCTCATTTCATTATACTCCTAGATAGTTCTGCCTCACTAAAGTATAAGTACTGTAGTTTTGTATCTTGTACCTTAGTACGAATATCAACAAAAACACCAGAAAACCCTCTTGTCATTGTCCTTACTCTGCTCAAGCCCTTGGGCTCACTCTGACCCTCCAGGTTACTCTGGAGTACCTCCAAGGCTATGTGATATCCTTAAAGGAGTTGTAAAGCCTCACCCCCATGACTAGGCTTGACTCTTCTTGTTCTGCCTGTCCCTCCTGTTGAGCATAGAGACAGCCTTATTACTCACCTCTGACATCTATGTAAATTGGGACAATGGAGAAGTGCAAGAGTGCACCACATAAGGTAAAGCTGAGTTCTATTTGACAATTGAAACCCTTTCTAGATTTCCCCTGGAGCCCTCCAGAGTTCTGATCTTCCTTCAGCATCAAGGGTTTCATTTTAAAAGGAACTGGTTAAAAGTATACTCATCTTGGTATAGATTTTAACAGTCTCTTTTTAGTGGGATGAAAGTTTTAACACTTTGTCTCTTGACAGGCCAGGCATAATGTGAACTTTTTCATGCCCACCTTGCACTCCAGCCCCCTATCCTCACACCTCTGGCATATTAGTGCCTCCTCTGCTCTTCACTTCTCCTTGTCATTACTAGGCCCTGCCTGGGCCTGTACTTGTGCCACCTGTTGCCCTTGAGTTACCCTGTCCTAATACAAATAGTATGTAGACTTACCTTTTTCTGGGCAGCCTCCTTTGCCACCTGCCTAACCCTCTCTGCCTCCTTGGCTTGCCTTTAGGCAGCCTCCTCTGCTATCTTCTGGATCTCTTCCACCCTTTTTCACTTTTCTTCCTTTCTCACCTTTACATACCTCTTGCACTTAGTGTATTTGGCATTGCTCAATGCCTCATCATTATCAGTGAGCTCTGTAAGCTACTCTTCCATCCATGTTATGATGTCTTTGAACACAGACATAATGTTGTAGTAAAGAAAAAGGAGTTACTAGAGAAGCAACTGGTTTTTATTCATGAGCAAGCTGAAACTCCAATCTTCCACCCTATTTTCATTAAATGAGGTCACATGTGCATCACCTCCACATCATATGCTAACAGCCTTCAAGAATTCAGGCCTAAGGGGGAAATACTGTCATATTCCATATCTTTGATCCAATTCTGACCCAGCTTATGACTGGTCCTCATATCCAGTAAGCCAATCTAGCCCTCTGTCATCATTTCATTCCACTCCATCTACACTTGTACACTTTTCACCTTGCTGTTAAAACCAGAATAAACTCCTAAAAGCTTATACCCTTTTTGTTATGCCAGTATAATCTGGGGCTAAAACTCCAGAGGTCTACAGCAAAGAGTTAAGATGGGTTGTGCTGATTGAAAGGGACTTGGCTTTATCTTATGTGATGTACTCTTGCACTTCATGGTATCCCAATTTACAGAGGAATTGGTCATGAAGAAAAGAGTATTCTTGACATTTGATATGGGAAAACTAGGCAAGACAAGGAGAGTCAAGCCTAGTTAGAAGAGTGGGGCCTTGTTAAAACATATACCAAGTATAAATAAACTGTTAAAAACATATACCAATCTCCTTCCTAAATGAAACCCTTATGGCTAGAGAGCAAAGGTCAGGTTCCAGTGCCTTAGTGGTACACAAACCTAAGGGAAGGTCATACTCCAGAAACTTTGGGGATGTCTGGAGATTTCCAGAGGGATTCAGGAAAGATTTTGTTGATTGAACAGGACTTGGCTTTACCTTATGTGATGCACTCTTGCACTTTCTGGTGTCCCAATTTACAATGGTGTCAAAGGTGGAAAAAAGAGCTGTCTTTAATGCTCAAAAAAAGGGACAGGTAAGATGAGGAAAGTCAAGCCTAGTCATGGGGATAGGATCTTACAATTCCTTTAAAAATATTGCTTGGCTCCAAAGGTGCTCTGAAGTAATCCAGAGGGTCAGAGTGAGTCTAAGGGCTCAGGCAGAGTAAGGACAATAACAAGGGGGTGTTGTCATATCCTGTACCTCCAACCCAATTCCAACTTAATTCTAACCTGAATTACAACTGGTTCTTATATCCAATAAGCTACTCTAGCCCTTTGACTCTCCTTTAGGCAACTCTGGCCCTCCATCACCAGTCCAGTCTGCCCCAGCTATGCATGTATGCTTTCTGCCCCTCCATTAGTATATGCTCCCCCAGCCCTTTGCTTCTGCTCCACTCTATTCCATTTTCTGTTCTATTTCTGTTCCAGTTAAGTATTACCTTAGTTCAAGTTCATCATCTCCAGATCATTCTGATATAACTCCATTACCATTTCCACTCTCAGTTACTGTTACCACTATTGTTACTATTCTTGTTCCATTCCTGTTCCTTGCTTCTCCTCATTTCATTCTGTCACCTTTTAGTTTCAGTCTGACATGATTAGACATTGTCTTTCCTGACATCTCCATTTGTTTCTTAGATATTTAGACATCTACTTCACTTCTGAGTTTGCACCTATCTCACTTTACTATACTCCTAGATAGTTCTGCCTCTCTAAGGTATAAGTATTGTAGTTTTGTATCTTGTACCTCAGTACAAATATCAACATAAACACCCTCTTGTTGTTATCCTCACTTTGATTGAGCCCTTGGGCTCACTCTGACTCTCCAGGTTACTCCAGAGTTTTTAGCATTAAAGTCATTATGGCTTAATGTTGACTTGAAATGAGTGACAACTTTACTGTTGTTACTACCCCTATCCAACCTGAGTTCCCTGACTCACTCCAACCCTCTGGCCCTGCTGGAGATTATAACCAGCCTATTGGCTACCTTTCTTGAGTCTTGATAACTCTGCTTCTTAAAACTGGACTTGACACTCTTTGTCTTGTCTGTCTCTTTTATTGAGCTCTGAGCAAGCTCTTCTCTGCTATCTCTGACCTACCACAAATCAGGACACCAAGGCTATGCAAGGGCACATCACATAAGGTAAAGCTGAGTCCTATTTGATAAAGAACCTGCTACTTGACTATTTGACTATTTTCAAAAATATCCAGAAATCTCTGGAGACCTCTGGAGCTCACATCCTCTTTCAATGAACTCCAACCTAGTAGTAGTAGTAGTAGTGTTTGGGTTTTGATAATCTGTTACCTTAGTATGAATATTAACATAAACACTCCCTTGTTGTCATCCTCACTCTGATTGTGCCCTAGGGTTTACTCTGACCCTCTGGATTACTCTGAAGAATCTCTGGAACCAAGTGATATCCTTGAAGGAGTCATAAGGTTCCACCTCCATAACTAGGCTTGACTCTCCTTGTCCTGCCTATCCCTTTTGTTGAGCACTAAGACAGCCCTCTTCCCCACCTCTGACATCTATGTAAATCAGAACACTGGAAAGTGCAAGAGCACACCACATAAGGTGAAGCCAAGTCCCATCCAATTAACCAACTCTTCCCAAATCCCTCTGAAAGTCTCTGAATATCTCTGGATTTTCTGGAGTATAACCTTCCCTCAGATTCATGCACCACTAAGGTGCTGGAACCTGACCTTTGCTCCCTAACAACAAGGGCTTCATTTAGGAAGGAGATTGATATACAGTTTAATAGTTCATTCATACTCAGTATAGGTTTTAACAGGTATTTATGTTGATATTCATACTGAGATACAAGATACAGGACTACAGTACTTATACCTCAGAGGCAGAACTATCTAGAAGTGTAACAAAAGTGAGACAGGTGCAAACTCAGAAGCAAAGCAAATGTCTAAATATCTAAAAAAACAAATGGAGATGTTAGGAAAGACAATGTCCAATCATGTTAGACTGAAACTGAGAGATAACAAAAGAAGTAAGGGGAAACAAGGAATAGAAATGGGAACAGTAATAGTAATAGTAATAGTAATAGTAATAGGAATAGTAATAGTAACTGAGAGCAGGACTAGTAACAGAGTTATATCAGAGTGGTCCAGAGAAGATGAAGTAAAATTAAGATAGTACTTAACTGGAATAGAAATAGAACTGAAAACAAAATAGGGCAGAGCAAGAGTGGAGGATTAGGGGAGTGTATACCAATGGAAAAGTGGGAGACATATATATATAGTGGGTACAAGGGCCAGTTATAAGCTGGGTTGGAATTGGGTCAGAATTGTGTCAGAGGTACAGGATATGATAGGCCTTATAATTCCTTCAAAAGTATCATTTAGCCTCAGAGATCCTCTGGAGTACTCCAGAGAATTAAGGGGTAAGCTGGGTAGCTTAACTAGAAGGAGGATAATAACAAAAAGGATGTTTATGTTGATATTTATACTAAGGTACAAGATATAGGACTATAGTACATATATCTCAGAGAGGCAGAACTATCTAAAAGTGTAGTAAAGTAAAACAGGTGCAAACTCAGAAGCAAAGCAAATGTCTAAGTATTTAAGAAACAAATGGAGATGTCAAGAAAGACAATGTTCAATCATGTTAGGCTGAAATTGACTGTTGATAGAGAAGTTATATGGGGGAGAGTCAGGCTAGAGTAGTCTAATAGATATGCAAACTAGATGCAAGCTAAATCAGAATTAAGTCAGAACTGGGTCAAAATTACAGAATATAACAGTACACTAGAGTAGTAATATATAAGGGCAAGGCTTAAACTGGAGAATCCAGTTTAAAGCACTTGTTGACTTGTTGCTGTTACTTTCATTCTTTTGTCTAATTAGCTTGTGTGAGCACTCTTCAAGGCTTTGCCTCTGAGATTAGAGTTGAACCCTTAATAGTTTTCTCTAGCTTTCATCACTGGTTGCCCATGTATGGTTGTGGCTAGGCTTTTCTGCTTGATTGGCATGCTATAATTGTTAAAACTTATTCCAAGCATAAATAAACTGTTAAACTGTATATCAATCTCCTTCCTAAATGAAGCCCTTGTTGCTAGGGGGCAAAAATCAGATTCTAGTACCTTAGTAGTGCATGAATCTGAGAGAAGGTCATACTTTAGAAACTCCAGGAATGTTCAGAGACTTCCAGAGGGTTTTAGGAAGGGTTGATTGATCAGACAGGACTCAGCTTCACCTTATGTGGTGCACTCTTGCACTTTCTAGTGTCCCAATTTACATAGATGTTAAAGGTAGGGAAGAGAGCTATCTTGGTACTTAACAAGAGGAATAGGCAGGACAAAAAGAGTCAAGCCTAGTCATGGGGGTGGAACCTTACAACTCCTTCAAGAATATTACTTGGTCCCAGAGATTTTTCAGAGTAATCTGGAGAGTTAGAGTAAGCCCTAGGGCTTAATCAGAGTGAAAATAACAATAAGAAGGTGTTTATGTCAATATTCATACTAAGGTAACAGATTATCAAAACCCAAACACTACTACTACTACTAGGTTGAAGTTTACCAGAAGGGAATATGAGCTCCAAAGGTCTCCAGAGATTTCCAAAGATTTTTGAAAATGATTAAGTAGTCAAGTAGCAGGTTTTTTATCAAACAGGACTCAGCTTCACCTTATGTGGTGTGCCCTTGCATAGCCTTAGTGTCCTGATTTGCAGCAGGCCAGAGATAGCAGAGAAAAGCTTGCTCAGGACTCAACAAAAGAGACAGATAAGATAAAGAGTATCAAGTCCAGTTTTAAGAAGCAGTGTTATCAAAATTCAAGGAAGGTAGCCAATAGGCTGGTTATAATCTCCAGCAGGGCCAGAGGGTTGGAGTGAGTCAGGGGACTCAGGTTGGATAGGGGTAGTAATAATAGTAAAGTTGTCACTCATCTCAAGTCAACATTAAGCCATAATGACTTTAATGCTGAAAACTCTGGAGTAATCTGAAGAGTTGGAGTGAGCCCAAGGACTCGATCAAAGTAAGGATGATAACAAGAGGGTATTTATGTCAATATTTATACTAAGATACAAGATACAAGACTACAGTACTTATACCTCAAAAAGGCAGAATTATCTAAAAGTATAGCAAAGTAAGACAGGTGCAAACTTAGAAGTAAAGCAGATGTCTAAATATCTAAAAAACAAATGAAGATGTCAGAAAAGACAATGTCCAATCATGTCAAACTGAAACTGAAGGGTAATAGAATGAAATAAAGGAAAGCAAAGAACAGAAACAGAACAATAATAGTAACAATAATGGTAATAGTAACTGAGAGCAGGAATAGTAACAGAGTTATACTGGAATAGTCTGGAGATAATGAACTTGAACTAAGGTAGTATTTAACTGGAACAGAAATAGAACTGAAAATGAAATAGAGTGGGAGTGGAGGACCAGGGAAGTGTATACTGATGGAGGGGCAGGAAGCATACATGCATAGCTGGGATGGACTGGACTGGTAATGAAGGGCCAGAGTTGCCTAAAGGAGAGTTAGAGAACTAGAGTAGCTTACTGGGTACAAGGATCAGTTGTAAGCCAGGTTGGAATGGGGTCAGAATTGGGTCAGAGGTATGGAATATGACAATAATGTACTTTGACATTTTCCCTATGAATCTGTGCTTTATAAAGTGCTTCTCTATCTTTAAAGCTTTTTTTATTCTACATAGATTTTTACTGACCATAAAAACCTCATCTATTTTAAATCCCCACAGAAACTCAATTGTCACCAGGCCTACTGGCTCCTTGACATTGCCAACTTTAACCTTTAACTTACCCATGCTGCCAGTTTTACCCTTTCTGGCCCTGATCTCCTCTTCTGCAGATTCAACCTCTACCTGGATACTGCCACTGACAACCAGGCTGTCACTCTACTCCACCCTTCCCTTTTCATCTGTCTTGTGGATGCTGACCTCAAGGCTCACTTAGTAATGAGTCGACTGTGGTGTGGGCTCACCTCCAGTCAATAGTATTGGACTTGGGTGGGTTATGTGAGCGAGTGTTACATATCATGGCGTGACATTCCTGTGACCGCCGACCAGTGCTGTTCCGCAGAAAGCGTGGTACAGCGTATATCGGAACAATGGAACATTCGCTCCTAGCCGAGACAGCTCACTCTACTCCACGGCGGTTGCGTCCTTTACAGGTTGTTATCCAGTATGAGCCCACTCATATGCGATCGCCAAGCAAGCTCGCACAAGAGATCCACCAGTTGGATCCCAACGGGAGTTCGTGCACGTCCTTATTCAGGGACGCACATTGCACATTGCAAGAGTTGGGTTCTTGCGCTAGTGACCTCGTCTGGCGTCGCGCACTGAAGGACTTTGGGATAATTCCTGAACATGATGACGACGACCCTATGGAGAAGGGAACAGGTGAAATCCGGAATCTCATCGAAAATTGGGAATTTTCAATGCCGAATGCGAATCCCTCTTCCCGAGGTTTCAACGTTACCCCCAAATTCTCTCGGTTGATCCAAGTTCTGCAGGCATATAAGCCTTGTGGAGACGACTTCCGTGGGATTATTTTTGGTGAGCAAACTCTCCATTATATCCTTTAGCTAATCTTGTGTAGTACAGCAAAGCTGTATTGCAACCATTATGGCTGATATGCTGCGCGTGATGACTGATGGCTTGGAATTCCTGCGTCCGTTCGCTGTGACCGGTACCCTCCCCGTGGTCGATGCTCAGTATCAGGTAGATATCGTCTCCGCAAGTTTTTTTGACTGCTCGATTATTGTATAGGCTGAGATACGACATAACTTCGAAACTGGGAAGTACAACCTTCTGGTCTTAACAAAAACACTGGAGGATCTGGGTATCCCTCCTGCTCTGCTTGTTATAAGGTTAGTTTCCGATCTGATCCCTCTGGGTGGTGACGTATCTTGTCTTCTACAGGTACAACGTGTTCGAAAGCCAACTATCGTTTTCGTATGCATGTTCGCATGCGTGCCTGCCCTCCAGTCGTATTGTCCACATGGTGGAGAATGGCAACGACGTGCACCGCCAAGTACTGACTCGATTTTCGGAAGCAGCATTCAACGAACGGTGGATTTCCGTGATTATCCATAACGGAGGGCTTCCTATTCCATCATCACCCCCAGCGGACAATCGGCTCCCCCTCCAGTTCGGTGATGAAGCTGAAATGAGTGTGTGGTCTCACATTGAAGACCCGGTTACAGGGAGGCGGTTATATGAGTACGACGCTCTCGAGGCTCTCTATCGCTTCGTTGCCGTCATGCAAAAACCGGACCTCTCTGGTGCGCCGTTATTGATCACCAAAGAGGTTTCTGTTTTCCCAATCCAACAAGCCTGGACCTGTACTGTGATGTTACCGACTGGGTTGCCCATTGACATTGTGATCGGGCCCACTCGCCTAACACCTGCTCATGCTCGTCGATCAGCTGCGTATGAAGCTTGCGTACAACTACACGAGCATAGCACATTTCACAACAATCTCTTCCCAGTACCCCAGCACGACCCCAAACCCGATGCGGGTGGTGCAACTGCACTTGCCGCGGACAATGTGTCTGGGAACCGTTGTTATCCCCGCAAGCGGTCCCATTTCTGGTCCAACTCCATTCGTCTTCATAAACATCGTTTATTCCCTTTCATCATCTACTTAGTCCGACGGGGTGTAGACTACGCTCCAATCATGCTGTTGACTCGTCAACCACTGCCACATATTCCTTCCTTTCGTCTCTTCTTCCCGGGAAAGTCAGAGACCATACGAAACCTCCGGGCGCCGCCTCTCGAATTGGACGAACAACGCCTGGAAGCCCTTTACTTGTTTACTCTACGAGCTTGCCGAGCAATCTCTAACAAACCTCTCGTTTGCCCCCTCGAAAAGATGGCATACATGTTTGCGCCACTTAAACTTCCCGAACATGTAGACGCTCGACCCTTGGATCCAGTCCACCTTGCGGAATGCATATCCTGGGACATCATCAAACTCGCCGGAAAGACGTGGATGGTAAATTTTGATTTAGGGGAATTCCACACATCTTCAGAGGGGGTGCATGATCTTATCGTACAAGATCGGTTGGTCGAATTCACCCGGCGATACTATGTTGCACGCCTCCGGCAGGACCTAACCCCTTTGAGCAAGCCTGACGACAGTCCGGTATGTGGAAAAGAATTTTTCTACCTTTGTCGTGAGCTCATGATCCCCCGAGCGAGAGGCAGGATATGCAAACTTGATTGAATATTGCAAGGCAAGACGAAAAAGTTTCAAAGGCTTGTCAGATTACTCGCAGCCGCTCATAGAGGTGTCTGGAGCTGCCATGACTGGGAACCACCTCAACCCGACTACCAGGACCACCGCCACAGAACCATTTAAAGCAGCTGTCAAGTGTACGCGTGATTCAGCCCTGAAAACATCGGGGTGTTGACGTTCTCCCAGATTTAATTCCGGAGCTCAGTGCCAAGTTTACTATTCCTGCGAGGTGGCGAACTCAACTTTGCCAGCTGCGTGCCGCTCCGAATACTGACGTTATTGAGCAGCACCTTTCGGACTGCGCTGCTTCTCCCTTCGATTACGAAACGGATAGAAGACTTTTTGATTGTTCACGAACTCAATGCCAACCTATTCGGTTATTCAATCCACGAAGATCTTTTGTTGTCCGCCATTTCCGCGCCTTCTGCAGGCTTTGAAGCTGATTATGAAAGGCTAGAATTTTTTGGTTTGACGTTAGTCCTGTCATCCTCTGCAACCTGATTCACATCTGTTGCAGGCGATTCATTTCTGAAATATCTTGCGTCCGTCTACGTTTTTGTGACGAACCCAGCACAGCATGAGGGGGCCTTGCACGGTGCACGCCAACGCATCATCAGCAATAAAGTGCTGATGCAAAGTGCTGATCGGATCGGTTTACCTCAGTATGTCCAGAGTAAACCGTTTAGCCATAAGCTGTGGTATCCCCCGAATTTCACCGTTGATCCTCTATCGCTGTCAACTACTGCAGACCCTGCGGGCAGCGGAGATGAAACTGGTGTCTCGGCGGATGTCTTGCAGGGCAAACAAGATCCACCCAGTCAAGACGAGGACGTGAACGCGAGTAACGTGCCCAAGAAGAAGATACTGCGAAATGAGAACATGACTCAATGGCTAGGTGACAAGGTATCCGAGGGACACTGACTGGAAAAAGATGTGCTGACGACCGTGTTTTCTAAGACCATTGCAGATGTCACAGAAGCCATTATCGGAGCGGCGTATATTTCTGGGGGACAAGATAATGCGCTCCAAGCCGCAAAAGCATTGCAGCTGCCGATCCCGCTCATCCATCAGTGGCAGGACTTCCGCCGGAAGACATTTGCAACCCTTTCCGCCCCCAGTAGGCCACTTCGCCAAGGCACGACGGAAGCTGTGGAGGCGATCATCGGACACCGATTTCGCCTGCCTCATCTCCTTGCCCAGGCACTAGTGAATGATTCAATTCCGAGCATCTTTTATATGCACGTTAATACTAACATTGCAGACCCATACATCCGTAGAGGGTTGTGACGCTACATGTTATGAGCGATTGGAATTCCTTGGAGATGCTATCCTTGACTTCCGTATGCCCCACCTTGTTGAAGTTTTGGTATCGAATTGACATGGCTAGTGACGGTACGATACGTATTCTTTCGCGAAGATCATTTGTCTCCAGGAGCGATGACAATGCTGAAAGTAAATTTGGTTCATTGTCACCATTCAACCTCTTGGTTCACGGCATTCTAGGGCGCAATGGTTTCTAACGCAGCTCTCGCTGCACTGTGTGTGTCATGTGGACTACACAAGCATCTTCACTTCGACTCTTACACTCTGGCAACTACATTCGAGACTTATACTCAACAATTGGAAGCAAAAAGATCAGAAGCAGAGGAGGCTGCTGAGGATGGCCCACCTAGTCAACATTGGCTGCAAGTGGAAGCTCCCAAGGTAGGCGAACAGGCCCTGCAGTAGGGGGCTGCACACTGATGCACTAGTTTTAGGCACTATCAGACATCGTGGAATCCATCATCGGGGCTCTTTACGTTTCAGACGGGTTCACGTTAAACGGAGCTGAGAAATTTTTCAAGAACGTGCTCCAGCCATTCTATGACCGATATATCACATTGAAAACGTTATCTCATCATCCAACCAAGGTTCTCTTCGAGCTGTTGCAGTCACATGGATGTCAGCAGTTCGAGCTAGTGAAGGAGCGAAATGATTTAACGCAAGAAACACGCTGTGACTGTAAGCTACTTCCCATGGAATAACTACTAGCTTACGTTCCCAACATGCAGGTATCATTCATCACATCACTTTGGCCAGCGCTGTGGGTGCAACAGTGCAGGCCGCGGGACGCGCGGCGTCTGTGCTAGCATTGGATGCATTGCAGTCCAACCCTGAGTTTTTATCGACAACGTGTGATTGTCGGGAAAGCCAGCGGTCACACAAAGGAGCTCGAGCATGTCTTAAGAGGATGCTTGTTAAGGAGATAGAGGACGGAGATGATGCGTGAACCGATGTACTCAATTTTTGAGCGTGTGGCACACCCGCATATGAGGACAAAGATTGAATGAAGACGGATATCCATGTCTAATACGTAGGAAGGACGCAATCAAATGGCACCAGCTTTTTTCCTGCGCAGTGCATGTCTGAGTACGGTGAAGGCGAGATGCGAGGGGCTTACAGCTGGTATGTCACGGCAACAAAGGGAATGCTAAAGCCCGTAAAGAGGAAAAGGGAATACTTGATGCCAAAGACTAAGCGATTTCTGCCCGGGAACGCAAAGGGCAAATGCTGAGGTCAGGAAAGAGGCGATGAGTGGGACAGCTAGGGAGTTGTAAGGAAAGCGTACGTGGTAATCGCCATGGCCATGGGCATAGCGTGCAGAGGAGGCAACACGCAGGCGAGTAGCCTGAGAACGGAGACGGAGTGGTGCGCGGGCGAGCATCGTCGTGGTGGTAGTGGAGAAAGCCGGAGGACCCCAAGTGCACCATGTGTTGGGTGACCGTGGGAATACGCGGTGGTGGAAGGACACGTCCTTGTAGCCAATTACACCTTGCGAGTATCTACCAGCCGAACATGCCATTCACTTGCGGTAGATGTCGCACTCGTTTTCCAGCCCGAATTTCATGGCAAACAACGTTCAGATTGAATTGAACGAAGATTGATTTCACGGGACTAGAGATGATATGCCGAGCTGTGGCGCTGCCAAGATAACGAGCGATTTATAAACAGTTGAGGGGCAAAAGTTATCATAGCTTGCTTGCACCATGACTCACACCACAAAAATCGTCATTTCCGTCACACAACATGAGATCGAGATACCGACGGGCCTCTTCATCAACAACGAGTTTGTCTCCTCCGCAGATTCCAAGGAATTTATCCAGTGCGTATATCGTCATTCAACCCCATCGGTCTTGCGCTCAAGATAATGATAGTGCGATCAATCCGGCGACGGAGGATGTTATTTGCTCTGTCGTCGCAGGTACGCCCTCCTTTCACTTCCAGAGAACATTCTGCTCTGGTCTCAGTGATTAAACCCAAGGATCTGAGAAGGACATTGATATCGCCGTTGCGGCTGCTCGCAAGGCCTTCAACACTACTTGGGGAAAAAATGTCACGGGTTTTGAGCGGTCTCGATTATTAAACAAGCTTGCTGATCTCATCGAGAGAGACCAGCAAATCCTCGCAGAGGTCGAATGTCTAAACAACGGGAAACCGGTCAAGATAGCCAGGTGATAGTCGTATGCTTCTTCAAGCTACTGAGAGTATTGTCTGACGTCATTCTTCAGGGACTTTGACATCGGTGACACTATCCAGTGCCTACGTTATTATGCGGGATGGGCAGACAAAATTCTCGGGCAGGTGATCCTTGCACACACACTAACCTGGGCTCCTCTCACTGTCCCTACGTGCATTAGACGATAGAGGTCGACAACCAGAAGAAGCTCGCATTCACGAGACACGATCCAATTGGTGTTTGTGCTCAAATGTGAGTAGTAACCTTTCGCACATATTCGACTGCTATTAAGGTGGCACAGCATCCCTTGGAATTACCCTATTATGATGTGGTAGGCCAATCCATGCGTCGAACAGGAGTCCCAAATTACCCAAGTGACTAGGGCTTGGAAGGTGGCACCAGCTCTTGCATGTGGATGCACAATCGTCATGAAGCCCTCCGAGTTAACGCCACTCACAGCACTGCTATTGTCCAAGCTCATCGCCGAGGCTGGGTGAGAGCACGTCAAACCTTGCTAGTGTGATGTAAATCACTCATTTTCAACGAACAGATTCCCGCCTGGTGTGGTAAACACCATTCCTTCTCTGGGATCTGTCGGTGGTGCAGCACTTTCGGCGCACAGAGATGTTGACAAGGTGGCGTTTACTGGATCTACTGCGACTGGCCGGAAAATTATGGAAGCAGCAGCCAAGAGTAATTTGAAGAAGGTCTGTTTACATGCCACCCTCGCGAGGTGATAGAAATCGGGGCAGTACATTGAAAATGTGCCGAATAGGTGTCGCTGGAGCTAGGGGGGAAGTCTCCGCACCTTATCTTTGAGTCCGCGGATCTCGACCAAGCAGCTAACTGGGCGTGTCTGGGCATTCTTTACAACACCGGTCAAGATTGTACCGCTGGGTCCCGTTTGTACGTGCAAGAGTCCATTCATGACGAGTTTGTCGCTTTGCTGGTGCAGAAAGCCAAGGAACTTGTGATCGGAGATGGTTTTGATGAAAGGAGTGGCAGTGGCCCCGCTGTCAGTCCATCGCGCCCGATTTTGACGTTTCTGGCTTATAACTCTACGCAGATTTCTAAAGCTCAATATGACAAAATCTGGGGGTATATCGAGAGTGGTAAGGCTCAGGGTGCGAAACTCGCCGTTGGCGGCCAGAAGCGCGCAGGCAAGGGGTTTTTCGTGGATGCGACTAGTAAGCATTGTCCTAGTCGAGTTTTTTTGCTCCCAGAGATGCAAGGTGCGGTACAGTATTCACGGACGTCAAGCATGACATGAGCATAGTGAGGTTTACCTTGATACGCGCGGAGAATTACGCTGATACGCGATTTAGGTCCGAGATGAGGTAGGTGGTGGGGTATTGCAAGTTAGCACAGCCTGTTGAGATGTACAGTAGATTTTTGGCCCTGTGCTCTCCGTCGGTAAGTTCAGGACAGAGGAAGAAGCGATAGCCCTAGCAAACGACACTACTTATGGTCTTGGCGCTGGGCTGCACTCGAGTGAGTGCAATACGCAGAGGCGTACATCACTTTGACCTGACCACACGCGCTTGTAGACGATGCCAACCAGTGTATGCGGGTTTCATCGGCCTTGGAAGCAGGAACAGTATGTACGGTCATCTTCTCTATCCGTGCAGGATCCCGATGGTCCACTCTAGGTCTGGGTCAACCAGTATAATTTGCTCAACAACAATGTTCCCTTTGGTGGGAAGAGACAAAGCGGAATAGGTTCGTTATACTGGATGTTTAGGCACGATCGAACTGACACCCTAAAGGCCGCGAACTTGGCAGCTATGCCCTGGAAGAATACACATCTGTGAAGGCTGTCCACTGGAACTTTGGGGAGAAGCTCGACTGGCCATTGTAAGAGACGAGCGGTTACTCTACAGGAAGTTATGCTTGTTTGGTGGCTCTTATTATTACTAGGGGGAAAAGTGTAAGTTAGCAAAGTGTGGAGAAGCGAAATGAATGTCATTGCGATCACTGTTCGTGGGTGGGCAGAACAGGATACGCACAGGAAAAAACCTTGGCATCTGACTTTTGCGGTGTTCCAGCAATTGAAATGACAGAAACGTGGTAGACATAGTCATATTGGGTCCAAGCAGGCGGTGTATACACAAAGACGAGACCAGGACAACTACACGTGCAGAGTTCATGTACGTACTGTTCCGACAATGCTGGAGCACACCAGCAGTTGCTCTCCACGCGAGCCACGACCATCACGATCACTAGAACACGTTATCGTGCTCGTACAGGCCATCCTGATTCACTGCAGGCTGTACACTCTCGTGTTCGCTAACAGGACCGACGAGGGACGTCAGAGAGTAAAAAGAGGGCCTAGTGGAGTAAGTCCTCACGGCTGGGAGTCAGAGGTCGCACCTGCAGGGTACCCCTGCTGAGCAGTCCCCTTGAAGTCGGTGTTGGGCAAGTAGTACGGCCCTTGAGGAATATAAAAATCATATCTAAAGTTCGAAGACGCGGCGGAGTGGTGGGGGGTTCCGTCCCACGACTCAGGGGCAGAGCCTGTGGCCGCCAATGCTGGAGGTCCTTGCTGGGCGACAGCCGCCGTGTCGACGGACGGGAACAAGCTGCACTGTATGTTTCTTTTCTCACATAGGGAGCATTGGGTGGAGTTGTTGCTGTACGTGCACTAAGACGAGGCTGAGTACGGGATTGGCCAAGAGGAGGGAGGGAACCGACTCTTTTGTGACTTTTGCGGCAGGACTCGCAAGCTTCTCTTGCTCTCTCTGAGGCGACGCTCATTATTGTTGGATTGGATGTCAGGATGGAGAAGTCCAAGGGCTTAAATATACGAACGGGGGGTAATGAAACAAATAGACTTATGCTCATGGACAAGCGTATGGATCGGGGAACTGTTGTACAAGGGTAGCCATGCGTTATGGTGCGGTGAAAGAATCGGTTGAGATCTTCACCACAAGTCTGGACAATGTCCTATGCAGGTGCAAACGCAAACCCAAATGTGAGACTCACCGCGTTTTAGGTTCGGCAAGTATAATCATTACTGCCGAGTTCAACAATATTGGCATGGATAGATGATCAGCGTTCAGAATACGCATCACGATGTGCACGTTGCATGGAAATCCACGTCCAATATCCGAGACAAAGGTAATGTCGAGCTCCTATCTGCGCTGGAGGTAGGGTATCGGAGGCACTGAGCAGCCGTTGATGGGTAAAGCTGTGGCGTGAACAGACTCCGAGAGCCGCATTGTCGTCCAGATCACTAGAACACCGCAATTGAGTGGGTTGGTATTCGCGTTTCCTTGGGCCTGAATTGTGATCGCGGCCTTCGCGGAACTCGACATTGTTCTGGGTGGTGGGGAAGGGAGACTTTCACCTCGCTGAGCCTCACCAATTAGGTGTGGGTGATAACGAATCGCTGACCCACTCTTTTTGCGCATCAACGCTCAGTAAAAAGTCTACGGAACCAACTTTGATCAGACTTGCCTCAGACGGGCGACCCCGCGCTCGTTGGTTCCGCAGTCACTCGATTGTTCCACGTAAGGCTTGTGTGCAAACCAAACCATGCGACGACAGCGTGCGTTCATGTACCTGGGCACCTATACACGAACACGCCTCCTCACGGCCCAGTGAGCGCCTAGTATCAGAGACGATAGCAAATGACAGATAGCTATAGAACAGGAATCACATCCGGGAGGCAGTGTCGTAACAAGATTAACCAAAATCCATATAATATAAGAGCAAAGGCGAAAAGTGTTTCACGAGCATACTGGTAAATTAAAATTCACCTGAGGGGGAAAGACTAGCATCTTCCTCGTTGGCAAAGTTGCTGTTGTTGTCGGGTCGGGGTTCGTCCACGACATATCTAAAAGGCGGCGTGAGACATGCGGACACAAAGCTGGTTGGAGGTCAACGACCTTGAGCTCGATGAACCGTCGTTTGCGCCTTGCGTGACATAACTGGCCACATAGGTAGTACGGGATCTAGAGACTCATGAGCGGAGCACGTCAAGTGAGCCGAATTGACCGACGTCATCTGCCCATAGCAGTCCTGATGACAGTAACTAAACCCTAAATCAGCAGAACCTTGAGCAGCATTCGGGCTGGGATTGCTTTATGAGGAAGGAGAAAGGGCGCAACAAGAGGCGCCTCACAAGCTCTGCTGATGGCCTTCCATGCTTATTGCGAGAGGTAGAAAGCTGGACACCTGAAACCTATGATTTTTTTCTTTACTTCAAGCAGTAAATCTTTGTGAACGGATATACGTACGCGGTCTGTTCTGGTAAAAGCATACTCGTACTTGTACCATGTCGCTCGTCCGGGCGCACTAGGGGCGGAGACCACCTTCTCATCGGGATTTGAAGCGACCCCGATCGATGGAGCGTATATTGAATGTTGTTCTCCGCGCCCGGCGTCAGTCCCTCGGTGGCGTTATCATTGGTATGCAATGCAAGAGGGTGTCGAGTCGGTCCAACAGCCTGGACACCGAGCCCCGAACTCGGACTCTGTGAATGGACTATCCGGGGTATACTACACTCCAATTCTTGTGCAACACAACGACGACACGGTCGATCATTTGTGCCATACTCAATGGGCTCGCACTAGTGACGCTTGAGCACGGCTAGTAGTCATACGCAAGGGGACCCGCTCACACGTTGCTTCGCTATCCTGCAGAAGTGGCATGCTCTCTCTGTACGCAGCCTTCTCTGCACTGGCTGATGAGTACGGCTTGAAGGATACCTAGAAGGCATAGAGAAGAGGGGATGATGGGAAGCGCAGCGCATACATCCCCTTTTAAATCTCGGTCAGAGTCTCTGACGCATTTGTGCTTGGGAGAGTGCACTAATCCTCCCGTGTCTGATCACGCAGAATGGATAATATTCCCGATCACAGCATCAGAAATTTGTCGATTAATCCGGTGCATTCTGCAAGACGGCCAGAACGAGGAAAGACCCGGACTGAACTTGTCCGCGCAGCTTCACTGAATGCTGCAGGTGAGAATTAATTAAAAAGCGCGAAGTACTGAGCGGAAACCTCACGATAACGAGAAGGCGTGAATGAAAACAGCGGGTGGGTGACACAGTAGAAAGAGAGTGGTTTGATGGGCCGAATTTCCTTTTTCATGATCAGCACTGGGCAATACAAGGCTCGTTCAGCTCTCATCAGTATATATAACTCGAGTCAGAAGCAAAGCCGTGATGCGTTAGCGTCTGGAAAACGAGTAGAGCGCTTGTTACAGGCGGGTTACAGGCGGTCCACATGAAAGACAAACGCGCTCAGTAAAGAGTGCAACAGGGTAAAGTGGTTCAGGTAAAACGCACGTAAGATACAGTACATGTCACAGAGCCAAATAATCTTTCACTTCTTCTTCGGTTAGTTTACGGAAAGTAGGTCGTGAGCGCCCGGTTTCCCCCCCTTCTTTGCCTGCATCGAGTTCTTCCGTCGTCGGTACTGTGACCACACCGATCTCGATGGTCTTCTCTGTCATCTGCCCCTCAAACCCCTCCTTAAGGGTTAACAGGGCTGTATGAATTGCGTCCTCCAGGCTAATGTCATCGTTGTATCTTTTTTTTACGTTACAGATGCATGTGTGATGAATCAACACGCACAAAACTTACCGCTTCTCTAAGAAAGTCTTTGCATTCACCATATTCTTACCTATCGCACTAGCCTTCCAAGCCCAAAACGATCCTGACGGGTCAACTTGATAGAGACAAGGACCACGATGAACGTCGTATCCTGCGACCAATAACGACACGCCGAACGGACGCACACCGCTATGAAAAAAATGTGGAGATTCAGCAAGCGAGTCACGTGTGATACTCCAACCTTACCCAGACTGTGTGGCTTCCTGCATGACGGTTGCAATCTCTTGAGTCAAAACTTTCGTGGGTGGGTACTCCCCATACACCTTCCAATACGCTTGAGCACTTTTGCGTGCACGCGCAATGAGGACGCGAAAATCGGGGCCCATGCCGGAATACACGATGCCAATGTTGGGACAGACTACTGCGACTTTCTCGATCATCGAATCGTCTATCAGTATGGAGGAGGTCTTCTTCTCAGTGGCTATGACGATGCCATTTGACGCTGCTAGAGAATGAAGATCAGATATGCGGACATTACTACGATGATACCTTTAATCCCGAGACTAGTAGTCCCTTGTGAAACGGCGGCCAAAGCGTGTTCAATCTGCACAAGCTTTCCGCTCGGCGAAAAGACGGTCAGGGAGTAGCTGACGGACGAGATGAGACCTGAAGACAGGTTTACGTGTGGATTCAATACCTGTACGCGCCGCCGTCTGCACTAGCCATTGTGAGGGTTTAGGAGGAAGAATTAAAAGGGACAGTCTAAGGAGCGATTACCTCGCATGGAGTCACGCTGTACGCGCGTCGGGCACACGCGTCTTATTTGTACACTGTTTACGCATTGATTCAAACGTGCACAAACTTCACTACATATATACAAACTTCACTGGCATAATATTCCCTACACCGTCGTCATCTGGTTCACTTCGGCTCCAGAGGCGTCGTCCTCAAGTACGGCTGTTGTGAATACACGGTCAGCACACTGGCCCATAAAGGCGTCATTTGTTTACCTTGTGCACCGTCACTTCGGGGAACAGGTTCTTGGCTTCCTCGGTGCTGACGGTCGGGTGCACGATCACGTCGTCACCCTTATTCCAGTTCACGGGCGTTGTCACCCTATACTTGTCACCGAGTTGCAGAGCTAGAGTACCCTTTAGACCTGAGCAAGTACATGACTTTCGTTCCCTCACAGTCAATCACACTGGAACGAGTTAACACAGAGTCCAATGGGAGGAAGAAGGCAGTGCTAACCGAATGATCTCGTCAAAGTTCCTACCCGTGGACGCGGGGTAGGCAATCGTCAGACGGATAACTTTCTTGGGGTCGATGACAAAGACGGTCCGGATCTGTTGGACGATAAGCTGGGCTGTGGCAGGAGGACGGTCCTACTCACCGTGAAGGGGAGTCCTTTGCTGTCACGGTTTGTGGCATCCTGCTCATCGAGCATGTCGTACAGCGTAGAGATTTTTCTGTCCGGATCGGCGATCTGGTGCATGGTCATGAGCGCGTAGAAGATACGAAAGGGACCCAGGTTACAATGGGGAACTGGACATCGGTAGGGCCGAACTTGGAGCCGAATTCGTTGATATCGGCGACCCACAGGTGGTGATCCTGAAGACTGTTTGCAGAAATACCGATGACCTTGGTATTGCGCTTGGCAAAGTCGGGTGCACGGCGAGCAACCTCGCCGAGCTCGGTGGTGCAAACAGGGGTGAAGTCACCAGGGTGAGAAAACAGGACGGCCTGTGAGAGAAATGAGATAAGAGAGGGACGATGTAAGTGAGGGATGGCGTACCCAAGAGTCGCCGATCCATTCGTGGAAGTTGATAACACCGGCTGTGGTCTCAGCCTCGAAATCGGGCGCGATGCTGCCGAGACGAAGGGAGGGCATGATATGATATGATAGCGAGAGACAAGCGGAGAAAGAGATCCAAAAGACCTTTATATAAAACTTTGTTTATGATTAATCATGGCGCCTTTGCTTCCCACGAATGACAACAAGTCTATTGCAATGGTTGCGTGATCTAATAATACGCAACAGCATGCAAGATACTGTGTGGATGTCGCTCTTGCTGCACCTGGAGAATCCGGTCGATATCCTCGTCGACGTCCTGCGACACCTCGATCTGCATCCAATCAGCCAGCCCGTGATCCATGTCCATCAGCCCGACTTACCGCCGCAGCTAGGTCCAGCATCGCCTTCCCAGCAATAAGCGCTTCCTCATGGTTGTCCTTGATTTCTATATTAATTACATGTACGGGCTTGTTGAATTCACCGCCCCGACTGAGGAGATCTATGCCGTCTATCGGTTTAATGGAACCACCTCATTTCACGGACCGACTCACCATCACATACAGCGTCGAAGCAGCGCTCCTCGCATGTGATCACCACATCAGCGACGGTTTTACTATCTTGCCACCGCTCTGGAGCCAATTTGATCCTGCGATTACGATCAAGCATCTGCAACAGCCCATTTGCGGTATACCTTGCATACATTAATCCCAACGCGAAGACACTCGTCTAGCCCTGACTCACAAACGGGGATCTTTCGATTGGAGCTCTTCATATATCGTATTGTAGGGCGTCCCAAATGCGTAAATGTTTGGTTTATCTATCGAGGGACCAGGGAGGCGAACGGCAGAGCCCGTGCCGTACGAGATGACTCTGTGGCCTGCTTTCCTGAATCTTTGGTCGCAAAACCCCTTTTTCTGTGCAAGAACACTTGCTTACTGAAGAACATGATGTCCCTCCATGGAACGGTTCTGGACGGTGTCAGACTACTAACGCTCGTGGTGGTTTCACCAACCGTACCTGGTTACTCGCACAGACAACGCAGAATAGCGGCCGCGATTTGTATGCGGAGACATGAGATACTTCATTATTCAATGGCGCAGGCCCATTGGTACTAGCATTTGCTGAAGTTTGATATTGCACTTGTTGCGGGGCTGCATGTGCATCGACAGGCGGCCAGGGCTGCTGCTGTGGCACTAGCGGGACAGGTGAGCCCGAAGGGACTCTTTGCAGACGGGGATCGGCGCGCACAAGGCGGGGATCACGCGCTCGGCGGGGGTCCATGGGTCTCTGCTCAAAGAGAGGTGGTAAGTATGGTTCGGGACGCGATGCGACATAAAAAGAGCCAATGTCAGCAGTATCTAGAACATTTGTAGTCTGCAGCTCGACCCAGCAGGCGAAGAATGCGGGTCGATGTAGCATCCACTCTGAATCATCAGGCAGGACAGAGCAACGAAACGGTACCCACAGGGGAGTAAGTGCAAGGAACCAGTGTGACACCAAGTCACGCACTTTGCTACCACCCTCACTATGGTGTCTGTTCGACATCAAACACCCTCCTTGAGATACTCAAAATTTAACAGGCTCCCTGCTATTTCGCAGAAGATGTCTCCCCACTGCAGCCCTACGGAAGGTGATATCTGCATGATTGGGTGTGCAATAACCCATGACGAGCAAGTCATCGCTGCCCAGGATTCTGAAATAGTGCAATCACGGCACAGTTGGAGCAGGTCGCGAGATGAAGCATGGGGAAAATATTCGGCAGTATCAGTCATTGAAAACCCTTGCTCGACGCGTCCCACCGGAGATCCTTGCTAGCGTTTTCGAACTATGCGCTGAGAGCGGTTGGACCTGCGCTCCCCTCGTCGCATCACATGTATGCACCGCTTGGAGGAAAGCGACAGAATATCCGCACGTCTGGTCCTGGATCTACATCGACTTTGGTCTCAGTAACCCCTTGACCAAGACGAAATTATGGCTTTCAAAGGCACAGCAGACACCACTCCATTACACTTGATGTCCTCCCTGACGCATTGTCTGGAAGATGTACTCTTTCTCCTCTTCAAGTACTTCACTCCGTGAAGGAGCGCCAGCATCCGCACGCATGACTCCTTCCAGCTAAACCACATCTTGTTACTGATGCATCACCCATTCCCACAGCTGCCCAGGCTTGACTGCGTGACGCACTGGGACACCCCCACAACGGACTTTGTTGACTTTTCTGCGGTCCACGATGCACCCTCGCTACATTAGCTCGACGTTGTGCAGCCTAATCTACCTCGCCGGACCATCCCTTTCCAGCTGACAGACTTGCACCTCGTACTCTCAGCGCCAAGAAACCTTCCGAACTCGGTTACTGCCTCAAGATGGACAACTGTGCTCGCTAATCTAGTTGGCTTAAAACGTTTGGTACCACTACGAGCTTGATACCACGCAGGTAGTGAAGCTTTCTCAACTCGAATCCTTGACATTCATATGTCACGAATTCCTTGTGCTTTTCAATAACATACGAGCTCCAGCGCTCCGGAAGTTTCTCCCCCGTTGTTCTTCAGGAGACGAATTCGTCTCATCTAGCCCACACGTTCACCGTATCCTGGAGTTGTCGCCTTGCATAGATTTGTTAGAACTACAATATGTAACCTCACCGCGGGAGGTGTTGCTGCAGTGCTTCGCGTTATTACCTTGATTAGAGGATCTTCGTTTGCACGCCAGCGACATATCAGACGATGAACTGCGGCTTCTGAACAGTCCTGAGGGTCTGCTCGAATCTCGTACGGTTGGATGTCCCGCTGGTGCGTATATCTGACCGGCTCGGCATTGATTCAGGGAAGAAAGACTGTTGTGCGAACGGGAGGTACAGACAGCACACGCGTCTCCGTCACAACATCGCTTTCCAGGAGACAAGTCCGGTCCTCGCCTGGATCATTCTCTGAGCTACTTGGGTTCGGGGACTTGTATGTAGTAGTACAATTGGATACCGTCTTACAACGTGAATGTGTATACCAACGTGCGAGCCAATATGTCGGTCGCAAACTATGGCGGACGGTGGTGAAAGGACACCGCCCACCTCAAACAAGGACTGCGGTCCATCTTCCGCCGGGAGACGGTCATTGTCCCGCCAGGTGTGGTACGGACGACGTTCTCAGCTCTCGGTGGTCTGGTACAACCCAAATGGCGAACTACACGCTGACTGTGGCACAGGCGATGACTTAATTACTTAACACACTGCTTGCTCTCGTCCTTCACTGACTCCATGGGGCACACAGACCGCACTGCAGACTTCCGGGAAGTCATAAAGCTAAAGCAGGCCTCAACCCCTCCCACCAAACGACGCAAAATAGCGATCGAGGTTGACCCTCGTGGTACCTTTGGAAAACGATATGTGGAGGAGGCCTACATCATTGTGCGTCAACTATTCCAGGTGTCAATGCCCACGACTGATTCATCCCTCCCAGCTGAACCACATAAACGCCCTAACACGCGTGCTGAGCAACATTAGGCGGCCTTATCTCAGCGTCGACTCCAACTCAAGCCCGCATGTGCGACAAGGTTCGCGAAGTCTTGACCTGAACGACCCCCAACGGTTGTGGTCGGAAATAAAGTATCTTTCGAATGAGGAGAGGGACCAGATTGATCTCCAGGCACGACTCATACTCACCCGCTGTGCGGACCGAGTGAAGGCGATGGAGGCGCTCGAAAGGCGTGCGTTTCTGTTTCTAATTCATACCCGAGCAACCCTTTGAATCTCTTCACTTAAATAGTGCGTGTAGAGCTGGCCACGCGCAACTTGAACCCACTGGCACGATTTCTCCCAGCAAGATTAGTGCAGGGTGATTCCGCTATGCTCCCAGAGTACCTAGCCGCACATCATGCAAGCATAACGTGGTACCTTGGTCGGCGTTTGACCGAGGCAAGTCAGCACCAGAAAGAATTGCAGGAGGAGCGCGTCAAACGACAGCTAGAGCGGACACGTACGCTTGGTTCCAATGCTGCTCGCGAAGTTATAGCGACAACCTCGAGGGAGGCCGCACGTGGGAGGCAACAGCCAACTAGCGATAGCTGGCTTGGTGGTGCTTCCTCTGCGCTTGTGTCTGGCATTGCTGCCACGATCGGTTCCGCTTCTGGCCGGTCTGCTGCCATCAAGTCACAAGGATCCACTCCTTCCGTAGAGAACTCGGATGATGATGACGAGCTAGAACTAACTGAGTCTCAGATTCTCCAGTTCGAAACTGAGAATGCAAGCATTCTACGGTCGGTACAAGATACGCTGGAGTCAGTGCAACAGGCAGAGGCACGATTGATGGACATTAGCAATCTGCAAATGGAACTCATCACGCACCTCACACGCCAGACCGAGCTTACTGAACAGCTGTATGAGGATGCAATAGCAACTACCTCCACTGTCGAGAGGGGTAACGTACAACTTAGGGAAGCAAGACGAAGGGCGAAGGACAGTAGAATATTCATCCTCGTGTTCCTTATTGGGGCCAGCCTGTCTCTACTGTTCTTACACTTGTACTAGATCTTGTGGAATCTTTCCCAGTATGGTGTATGGTATCCAGCCACTTAAGCAGATGGGTCAAATATGCGCAGGTATGTCACGTAACTCGAATCAAGAACGTGACCGCATGTTCATATCCTCGATACAAATGGTAGTCGTAAAGTCAGGAGGTCCCAAGGAGGAGATATCCTCCCTCGGTATCTTCTGGTGCCTCGGGGTCAGGCCCGTCGGTAGTTGAGTGACTATTGTGTAGCGACTTAATTTCCTCGTGGACGAAGTGGTAGACCACACTGTTGGTGGTCAGATAACATGAAACCGGACAACAGAAGGCCATACAAGCTTGAAGCGATTGAAAGTACAATGCCTCCGACGATCAGGGAGCCATTAATGAACTTTATCGCTGGTGAAAGGACGGTCGTGAGATTGGTGACAACCGAGAAAAGCTAGCATACTGGCGTTCATATGGCTTCTCTGTTCGCCGTCAGAAAGGCTCGCGATGCGCGACCCTACGAAGACATAGAGCATAACGCGAGGAAGTACAAAGAGCGTGGCAAATATAAATTGGGTCAGGGACACAGACTCGATGCCCTATGCACATGGAATGAGTCGTTCTCGCCCAAGTAAATTACTCACGGCGAACAGGGAATTGGAATATACCCATGGCGGAAACGACGAAATGCGGATAAGAATAATGAGAGGCAAGCCCCTCGCACGCTGCTCAACACAATGGGTGGAGAACAGTGCAAGAGCGTGTAACACATGAAAGCACTAACAATGACACCTTCGAGCGCCGCCCATTTCCTGTTGGAGGCTCTCCATTTGTGCAAGCGATTGCTAAAGAGAGAGCGCAAAACAACGAATACGAGAGCCGAGCCACCAACGGTGGAGATCGCCGCAGGAATGAATCCTTGCATACCATAGGTGAAACCACAAATGTTCATGAGTGTCGAATGGCCGATGAATGGGGGAAATGATATCAAGACTGAACAAGTTCATGGAAAAGGTGACAAGCTTGCAGGTAAAAGTACATACCAATCACAGTGATCAGAATGAAAGAACCATACGGAAGACGGCGAATTACGATGGCAAGATCATACATAGACTGGGCAATGCGAGTTGGTGTAACCAGAGCAATGAAAGCGATCAGGCACGCGTAGAAAAGGAGGAGAAAACATATAGCGGCCTAACGCTGGCAGTTATCACAGAGATACAAGGGAAACTGCTGCCGCTTGCCTTCCCATAGAAACTGAGCTTCTGATACTGCGCAGAAATGTATCTTGCATGGGAGTGGAGCTGGACGTTCGATATCCTCGAAAGGACCATGATGGTAGTTGGCTTTGAGGACCACCGAGTTTCTAATTTGAATAATTGTTAAGTATAACCTAAAATAAATAATAATAACATCTTGGCACAGCCACCCAGTCATTCGCCTGCCCCAGGGAACCACGCAAAACTACATACAAGAACTTAGCCTGCCAGCACGTCCAACACGACTTAAGCCAGCGATACCGTCACTCGCGCCTCATGGAAAAGTTCTCCGCTTTCAGAGTGAGCGTTCAACGCAGTCGCTCGTTACATCCCGCTCACTTGGAATAGGACCCTGGAACGGGAATACAGGTCCGCCTGTTCTCTCTACTCCACCGAATAGACTCCTGAACACGAGTCAATCGGCTCAGCCCTTTCTTCCGCCGGTTCCACCATCAGGACACGACTTCTTACTCTCACTTCTGATCCCAGTCCGTGTCTCATTGGCCGTTTTGCGTTCCCTAACGATCATCGCAATTGTCGCCCTGCACTTCATTCTGGTAAACGCGTTGTGCACACTTTTCGTGAGTCTGCGCTCCCACTCTCGACCCTCTTGTCTCAAAAAATTAGGCACCTGTTCCGCCTCTTCATTGCCTTGTCGAGCGGGCAAGTACGATAACGCTAAGTCGGCTTGCCCTTTATGTGCTTGGTTTTCTATGGATTCCAGAAGAGCACCTAGCTCGTAAGCGAGGGTTTGTCTCTTTATCATCCATCAAACGCTTCCTGTTCGCCAAATCGTTCCCTAGGAAGACGTTGGGTACTAATTGGAACCCGAAAGCCGGGGACATTATTGTGTCTAATTGGAGTTCCTGGGTCGATATCTTGTGGCTCTCGTATCGGTGAGTGACATGCTGGGCTTGGGAACGTTAGTCTTGAACCCTATCGCAGGTTTGACCCCATTTTTATCCTTCCTGTTGTCGATGAGACGAAACCAGCAATACGCTTGGCTTCTGTCGGGGAAACCATATCCTACAGGCCCGACCGTAAGACAGTTGCTGGCTCTGCCACGATCTCTCGGACCATCAACCCTCGTCTACCTATTCGCGGCTTTCGCCGAGTGACTTTGTTGTCGATGGTTCGAGCTGCCGGTAGAACTCCCCGGTCACCTTCGTCAGAGTGCTTCTCCCTTGAAGACATCCGCAAATCTGCGAACCGACCAGTGGTAGTATTTCCCGAATGCACAACGAGCAATGGACGCGGTCTCCTTCGGTTTTCTCGCGTTTTTGAAGGATATGATGTTCCGGTGAAGGAGTGCAACATATTCATAATGTGTATCAGGTGGGTCATTATAAATCCACTCCGAGTCCGTCTCATGTGAAGTCCCTTTAGATACAACCCGCCAACGATCTTCCAACCGTCCCCTACACATCCCATCCCATCTTCCGTATTCAACCCGCTTCATCATCTGTTTGCCATTGCGACTTCCTTATCTCCTCAGACCATGTCCATCCGCATGCTTCCACTTTCTGAGTCCCCTTCCTCTCAGCTTTTTGTGGTGAGCGAGGTTGTCCCCGACGCAGTGATAGATACGCTCTCCGAAGTCTGCGCCGTTCTAATCGCGAGAATTGGTAAAATGAAACGCGTCAGCCTTGGTTGGGAAGATAAGGTTTCTTTTCTAGATCTCCACTCGGGTCGGCGGGGGTGGTAATTCCACCTATTTGCTCGCACCTACCTTGACCATGATGGGCGCAAACTATATCGACCCTGCTTCGTGGGCTTGGGAAGTTTCATCTGCGGATCACTCACGAAGTTGCTCCGGAGGCAAATCTCCATTGATCGCTCATCTTTAATAATCAATGATCGGAGGGCTTGGATAGTATTACATGAGACCAATAATACCCTATAGTTTTTACCAAGACAACTGCACAATACAAAAGTAAGTTTGATACAACACTGAAACGAAACCGGGATCTGTGTATGTCCAATCAATTCCAAATCGCGTCTCCAACTAGCTCACGAAACTGATGGGTTCAACACATCCTGCATTAACGCTGCCCACCTTTCGTCCATACCCGACTCGCTGGACATCAAAAGTTCCAAATTATCGAAGTCGTTGTTGGCTGCTTCTGTGGAGGAAGGCAGTCCAGGAAAGTCTGCGTCGGTAAGGGTTCTCATGAACTGCTCATCGAAAGGGGGGGGCAACGGTGTTGGTACAAACGTCTGATGAGACGACGTCGATCCAGAAGTCATCGCAGGTAGGCTACCACTAAACGTATCAGACCGGAAGGCGGGCTTCTGGTTACAATAGAACTGAGTGGGTACAGGACCAGCGCTGGTCGTGGGTGAGCTAGACACTGTGGAGGGTGGCAACATTGACAAGTATTCCACAAGCGATGGGTGAACTTCCGGTACGGGATCCGAATGGGTGTAACTCTCCTCTGACATTGTGGATGGAGAGCTCGCGGAACTCGTTGATACCGGAGGGGACACTCCATGAACGTTTTTACGGCTCTGCTGTGAGAGAATTTTGCTGACTAGAATTTGTGTCTGGCCCCCAAACACCGCAAGCTCATCGACACCAGTCTCTGGAAGTAGGGAAGCAGGGGCAGTGCCACGAGAAGCGGTCCTATTGGCAGGTGATTGTCCTTGTGCTTGGTGAGCCTTGGCTTTCAAGTTCACTAAAATAGCCTAGATTACAGCCATCACTAACCGGCACTCACTTGCGAAGAGGATCGTAACTTACTAAACCACACTTTGCACGAGGAGATGTAACTGCACCACTCCTGAAGAGGTTCAGTGCCAGATCAAGTTCTAACTGCGCAGCGGGTGCCATTGTAGAAGACGGCGCCCTTGATACGATGATTCCGACAATGACCTAGTGGTATAACATCAATTCGTGCAAAGCCGCGAACAGTTGAACTGACTGCGGCAGACAACAGATGACTCCACATCGTCCAGAAACGAGCAAACAATTCTGGATATTTCTGGAAATTCATTGCAGTAGTCTTAATGATTGCTGAGGCACATCGGTAGGCGGCAAGGAAGGAAGGGGCGAAGGGGCTACGGAGCGGATTAGAAGGGAAGTCCAACACAGCCTGGGCAAAGAAGCTGCGATGTATGTACAACATCGCTGAAACAGTGATAAGTGAATAAAAGTGACTTCGAAGATCGAAATCATACTGGAGGTCCTGAATTGAAAGAGTACTCGACCCCGGACATAGGCAGTTGGTGCGGTGTACTCGTCAGTGGAGCTGGAACGGTATAAATTCAACGAAGGAGGGAGGATTTTCTCCCGAACTTTCCGATCCAGTTCCAAGATGGTTTCATAGGTCGGTGGCGTCGCAGTGAGTGTGAGTTCGAGCACTGGTATCAGCACCTCTCTCGTAAATGAGTACTTCCAACGGAAAACTGGAAAGTTATTTCAACAGGAGACGCAGATGATGCAAGGAAAGCATTACAGCCCATCTCTACTTCGCCTCTGTCGTTGAGAGTTGTGGTCTCATCCTCTGGGTATTCACAATCAACATACGACAAGCTTATAGATGGTGGGCGCCCAAGGGTCAGGCTCTGTTTGAGTGAGTATGTGTTAAAGAACTGATCGTTGGAAAGCCCACATGAAACATATCGGCAGATAAAAGTTCCCAAAAGAGGGACCGACGTCGTTGAATTGCCTTTGGTGGCATGCTAAAGCGTGCAGGATCGCGATCTAGGCACCGATAAGAATCTACTCGAGTTCAACCGCGAAGACATACGTAGGCCGATCTACCAAAATAAATTAGTCTCACCCGACTGTCACACTAAGGACTTACGCTCTGCGCAAGCTTGTTCGCGAATGCCATAATTGACCATGAGCTGTCGAGTGTGGGATGCCTTCCGTGGTTTGCGTAGTAGAGTGCCATTAAACACATAGCTTGTAAGGTTTGAGTATTGGGTAAATCATAAACCGAGTGCAACGACAGTGCCAGGCGACCTAGATGGAAGTGATTCTCGGCTTCCATGTTGTAAGGAGGAAGAGTGAGGTCTGTGAGCGCGCCATGGGCGAAGACCATATACAACGCTGCCATGGTGTGCGAGGAGACTTCTCTCTTAACCTGTGAAATCTCTCCTTTTCTGTCGTGCGCAAAAGCGTAAACAGGGGCCAAAATTTCGTCAATGAGCTCTTCACGAGTAATTGGCCGAAAACTCCATGCGGAATTTTCCAAGTAAGTCTCGCAAAGGGTGGTAGCACGTGGATACTCGGGAAGAAGATCGAATAACGCATCCATGATTCGACTCTGCTTGTCATCATCGCTGATGCCTGCGACATTGAAAGGGAGGATTGACGACAAGTGGCTAATCTCAGAAGAAACCTTGGGTAGGTTGTTCATCAGAGTAGAAGGTCCTGCGTTTGTGCCACCTAGTTCTGCACCGGCCTATTTTTGGAACATGTCAGGATATGGTGCGCCACGGAGACTAGCACAACCAACCAAGAAGAGTGCCTGTAGAGACAAACCATCATCAGCACTGCAGGGGCTATGAGGTCACTGTGAGAAGCTCACCTCGGAGCCCGCTGTGCGACCAAAGTAATGAGAATCTCCCCGTTCCGTAATAGTGAGGGTTCCTAACCCATCTATCGGAACAGGTTGCTGATCACCTAAAGGTCCGCGAGGGGCTGCCTCAAGGCCATATTTGATAGCCAACAGCTCGTCAGTCAACAAAGGGTGAACCTCATTTGAAACTCCCGCTTGAAATATGGCCAAAGCGTCTTCAAGGGATCGTATTCGGTGACCCATCTCCGCGATCTTGTGATGCAAGTGCTCTGTGTCAGCGAGAACAAATCTGGGATGGGTGCTCGGTGAACCTGAAATACATTAGTATGCTCGTGTTCACACACCGAGTTCCCTGTCCGGTTGACAGGCTTCCTGTTATGAGTGAAGATGAGCGGCCAGCCATCGGAAGCGACAGGCGCATCAAACCATTGGGACATATTGTGGGGCAGCCCCTGCGCACACAAGAGCCGCACGGCAATTTTTTGTCGCACTTGAGCTTGAGTCTACAGCGGAATGATGAGGGTCGGGAGTAAATAGCAGGGGGGAAAGCACCTTCGACACTCTGCACAGGAAATTTCACCACGTGCCCGTTTAAGCTCGATTTCTTCCTCTGTCGATACCTTGCGAAATTGTCGACGTGAGATATTCAAAGCGATGCTCCTTGAAGTGTCGACTGGCATGACTTGCCTCCAGACGAAGCTGTCCTCGAGACTGGTGTATGCAGACCGGGACCTGACAATCGCCGAATTTGACCTCCGACTTAATAATCACAAGTAGAAAATAAACTTCACGTGACCAAATCGCGACGCGCCAACCCACCAGGCGTGTTTGTCTCTTGTGTCATACCATGTACTTCCCTGTGCTCACCGCTTGTCTCGCGCTACTGCCACCGCTGGTTGGCGGAGCAGCCACGAACACCACACGAATAATAACCACGTCGAGCAGCTCACACTCCTTACCAGAATCCTACCAATTTAATTCCCGGGATGGTTGGGAATCCGTCATAGTTACAAACCTGCGTTACAAGTACCGCCGCTCACTCACCCCTGGGACGACTTCTGGTGCAAACTTCAGCAGCGCACTCAAGCGCCCCTCGAATACAAATACGGACCATTCTTCTACGAATTCGAGTGCAATCAGACCCTTTAGGGAATCTTTAACCGAACTTACAAAGAGCATCATTCCCAGTGGCAAGGTTGAGCCTGTTACCGTTACTTGGTCCGATACCTTCGTTCGCCAGTTACCCATAATTTGGGCCTGATTCCCGGGACATTCAGGTACACTGGGCATGACCTCCTCCACCCTAGTTGCTGGACCGAGACAAATTGGGCACCCACGGTACTGTATAAACCAGCATCTCTCGATCTCGTTGCTCACATGCACGTCACCGTGAAAGGACAAGTCCTTTGTTGCAGCTCTCACTCTAGAGGGCTGGACAGAAAAGCCCAAGTGTTTCAAATTTATTGAACGTAGGTAGCATTCTCCTGTTAACCATGATCATGCCGACCTGTTTTAGTCTGTAAAGACCCCACCACATGCACATATGCTAGGGTGGTAGACACCTGCGCTGGATGTAAGAAGGGATCCAAGCATGTCGACCTCACTCGGGCAGCCTTTGAAGTATTGGCACCGCCAGGCGAGGGCGTCTTGACGGTACAGATGCGTCAGGCATCTGACCCCACAATGTGGTAAGTGCATGTATCTCCAAAAAATGATAGTAGAGATCATCCTGAAGCACCAAACTTTCCAGGAGCGAGGAACTTTGGGGACCTAAGGATACCTAATGGCGAGTGTATTTCTAGATTTGTAATCCATGTGCGCGGGGCCATAGTAGACTTCGTTGTGTGCAAAGCACATCACGCTTTGATGCTCACCCGCTTCCTCTTTTTCCCCTCCACATCCATCTCTCGCACTCTCGATTCGTCAATGTCCTCTTTCTCCCCTTCCTCAAGGAAGTGCGCAGTCCTGTCTGCTTCACTTTTACGGCGGATGTGCTGCAGGGCAGCTAGATTGTACCCAACCGTTTCTTTCTCGCGTTTCAAAGCGTTTCTCAAATGAATCCTCATCGGAATCAGCGTTGTTCGCATGATCCGATTAGCCACGATCTGGTGATGATGTGTCCGTAAGAGGGAGAACGTGATGTATGAAACGAGCGTGATATTCCTGCCCTGCCATTAGTGTGAGGACTAGCTTAAGTACAGCAAGTCATTCAGGCACCAAGGAAACACACCTTTTTTGCCCACATATCGAGATATTGCATCAACGACAATACCTTACCAAATGGTAACACCAGCAAAGCGTCATACAAAGCGGTACGTGGAATCCTTTCCACGACCCTTAGGACGTAACGGTCCGGGTCTAAGTCTAGTGCCGCAAGAATGGGGTTGCGGGGCGGCGGCTGCAGGCCAGCTGCTTCTAGGGTATCTAGTCGAGCCTTCTGATCTTCGAAATCCCGAAGCACGGCCCGCTCATTGTCCGAGAGATCGAGAGCTTCTATTATACGCTCCCCAGCCATAAGTGTTTCCATGGTCTGCTTGGTCACTGCAGCCACTTCGGCAGAGTGTTCACCACCAGTGCCCTCTCCTTGGTTAATACCGTCAGGTTTATTCAGAGTTTCGGCTAAATTGCTCTCATAGAGATGCTCTAACTCTCGCTCGCGTTCTTCTTCAAGAAAGAGCTGCCAGACCGTCAGCGGGTGCAACCAATGAGAAAAAATAATGTACAGGTTCGTCCAGCTTCTCCCAGATACGGATGGACTTATCATGAGATCCGGTCACTACAAAGTTACCATAGTGGCTAACCGCAAGAGCCCAGATTTCGTTGTGATGCCCCTCGAGCTCCTGAATGCTTTCAAACTTCAACCGTGGATCAGTGTGTGTGAAAGGGATAAATATGAAGAGAATTACCTTGTCGCCGTCCCAGTATTTCAGCATTCTATCTTTACCTACTGTCCAAAAGTAGTGGGTATTTTTTTCAAATAGAACCTGCGTGACGCTGTCCTCATGGGCGAAGATTGACTTGTGACAGTCTCCAAAATCAAGGCCCCATATTTTGACGTTCTTATCAGAAGAACATGTTACAATCAATTTCGAGTCGTCTGAGATGTCCATCGCAAGGACTGGCAACTGGGCGACATACGTATGTCATGATGCCCAGATCCAAACATTGACCGAAACTGACCTTATGTCCATATAACGAGAGGAAAAACTTGAGGGTGTCTTGATAGAAGATTTTGACAGTCGAGTCCAGAAGAGATACGGCAAGTAATTTGCCACTCGGGCTGTATTTCAAGGACAGTACATCATCAGACATCTTGAGGGTGCGTGTATGCACAAGCGCCAGTGATCTCTTGGGTTGACCCTACGGGTACAGCGACTTTGGCATAGAAGCAAGACTAAAACAAAGAATGATAATACCTCGCCCTCGGATGTTGCGTCGTACTTAAACTCCCAAAACTTGATTTCCTTGTCGGCGCTCCCACTGGCAAGTATCTTCCCGTCTGGTCTGATGTGCAATGACCATATAGTCGAGGAATGAGCCTTGATTGTATCAATGAGAGCGGAAGAGGCCAGATCGTAGATCAAGATATCTCCTGACTTTGTGCCAACAGCAAGCTATTTAGAGCATGAGACACACGACGGATGCATTTCAGAAAACAATACAAACGTGTTTATCGCCCGGCAGGAAAGTGCTGCAGATGGCGTAGCCACAGTCCATAGTGCGGATGCATGCTGTTGTCTTAATGTTCCACAACTTGAATGTTCCTGAGAAGGATGATAAAAGTGAGCTGGTTGGTTTACCAACATGCATACCGTTAGATGCAGAGGCTAAAATCTGATCATCGGAGCTTAGACAGAGTGTCCGTACATCCGTTCTATGCCCTGGCATATCGAGTGAATAAATTCGATTGGCTTCAGGAACTTGATCTTTCAATTTCGGGGGTGGTGGAATACCATAAACCTCTAATGCATTCGACGTAAGTGCTAAAAGGATCTGTATGTGATAGGAGTAAGTGTCTCCGTCGCTCGTGTAGACAACTGACCTCAACCCTAGCTTTGTGACCAGGGACATCTCTCGTACCAAGGTCAAACGATCTCACCTTGCCACTCGCTCGAATAACCAAATATGGTGTGAATAAGTCAACGAAGCTGATTTCACCTGTGCCTATCTCATCATTGTCCGTTTTGTCAACGAGCCCATTTTCCTTTGGCTTAGATATTCCTTCCTTTTCTTTTGCACGTTTTCGGCGTCGTGCCTGTTTCTTACGCGCCTCATCTTCCGACCGTATGCGAAAAACCTCGATAGACCTGTCGTGTGACTGGATAGCAACGTAGGGTTGCGAGGCGTGGAATTTAACTTGAGAAACACGATGGCGCGAAGACAAAGGGATCGCAGCAACTGCCTGAATCATCTTGTTGATCTATAGAAGCGGGGTAGGTGCACTCGTCCATAAACGTCTTGGATGGCACATACTTCTCCCGACTCGGTTGTCCTCAAACCTGCTGCGATAGCGTCGTAGTCAATCTTCCACGCTTTTAGGTCCCCTTCTCCGCTTCCAGTTAAAATGAGATTCTTCTGAGGACTGAGGTCCATTGACCACACTTCCGAACGATGCGCGACAACGGTCTGCATGCAATGCTGGGTGGAGAGATCCCATAGTTTCAACAGCGTATCTCTTGAGGTGGAAATAAGGAAGCCATTCAAAGACCCAGTGGAAGTTGAGGGTAGATCCAAAGGGAGCAGGAAGTGGATGTTAGTAATCTGATCGCGGTGACCCCGAAGCCTGAGACGTGGTGTGTAAGTGACAAAATACCAAAGCAGTATTATCCTGTAAGTTACCGATAAAGGCCAACATCCGCAATGAGATCCCATATGATCAGGTCTGTGTCTTGCGAGCCAGATGCGAGCCTTACACCTTGTCTGTCGAATGCGAGTGCCGTCACAGCTTTTCGATGACCGTTGAAAGTTGCACGAACAGAGCCGAGAACATTGTCCCATAATCGAACAGAGCCGTCCGCGTATCCGACGGCGAATATATTTTGCTGAGGCGAGCGTTGAATGCATGTGACTTCCGCTCTGTGGTCGGTTTCATGCCACATCGCAAGCTGAAGTGATTGTTAGAACAATCTGAAACGAACGGAAAGAAAGCCTGAGCTACCATGTGTCCTCTTTTCAAGTCCCAGACAAGGACGTCTTCCAGTGCAGGGACATACGCAAGTTTGCCATCATATAAAGAATTCGATGAGATGCCGCAAATCAGACCAAAGGCCTGTACGGTAAGTCAGACAGTGACTAGTGACACGTTTCAAAGCTCAGCCGGTTACCTGTGTTGGTCCATGCCTGAGATAACTCTGGACCATGGCCGCCAAGTTGAGAACAGTTCTACCCAGCTACCGCCGCTCCGCATTAGGAAGTCACCGTAGAGTGCAAGTGTGGCAGTCGAAGTTCCCATCGCTGCTCAAAGCCATGCTCTCTTACCCATCCGCCCCAGAAGCTGCGAGGCGTCTCTTGACTTTCATCAATGCCTCGCCAACTCCTTTCCATGCCATTCAGAACGCCACTGCGCGATTAGAAGCAGCTGGATTCCAGAAGGTTTGCCGCAATCCGTCCTGGTGCTATCAGCTAGCATGACGGATATACTCAGGTCTGGGAGATCGACGACTGGGAGAAGGGTATTGAGCCTCGGGGAAAGTACTACTTTACTCGGTATCACAACCTGTCTCCTTGTTTGGTTCATTCCCCTCGTCTCAAGTACTCCTAGAAACCAGTCTTCTCTGCTCGCATTCACTATTCCCCCCGACTGGCATCCAGGCGCAGGTGTCTCCATTGTATCGACTCACGTGGACAGTCCCAACTTGCGCGTGAGTTGTACGAAAGGCCAACTCCGGCTACGAGACTTCTCTTGTACCAGGTCCGTCCGATATCAAAGAAAAGCAACGTTGGATACCTCCAAGTTGGCATCGAGACCTATGGCTCAGGAATTTGGCACTCGTGGTTTGACCGCGATCTGTCTTTAGCAGGACGGGTCGTCGTCACCCATCAGGATGGGTCTTTCCAGTCAAAACTTATCAAGGTTGATAGACCCATTTTGCGCATCCCGACTTTAGCTATCCACCGTAAATATCTTTAATATTAATATGTACAGACGCTCACTGTCTCCAGTCGATCGAAATGCCGCGGCTTCCTTCAAGTTTAACCAGGAAACTGAATTCGTGCCAATTGCGGGCCTGATCGAATGTCAGCTCAATGAAGGGACCAAGCACTCAGGCAACTCCTCTGCATCTAGCATTCAAGAGAATCACCACCCGGCACTTTTGTCTATCCTCGCCAGGGAACTCTCCGTTGCTCCGGAGGAAATTCATGACTTTGAATTGTATGTGATCTTCGTTTTAGTGCTCAATGTTGAACCTTTCGTCAGGCATCTGTACGACGTGCAGCCCTCGGTTTTGGGGGGTATCAACAACGAGTTCATTTTTAGTCCCCGCTTGGACAACATGTTCTCGTCGTAAGTTGCGCTATCGTCCTGCAATATGCATAGCTACATACAAACCAAGGTTCTGCGCCGTAGAAGCATTGGCCCGTCACGCGGAGGGCTCTAGTTTCCTTGGCTCCGAGGGGAACGTGAATTGCATCGCTTTGTTCAATCACGAAGAAGTTGGTAGTGTGTCGACCACTGGTGCCACGTCATCCTTGATCCCATCGTTCCTCGAGAGGCTCTCTCCATCGCCAGCCCTTTATTCTCAATCAATCGCTAAATCTTTTATCGTGTCGGCAGACATGTGCCATGCAGTCCATCCCAACTATACTTCTAAATACGAAGAAAATCACAGGCCGCAATGTAATGGGGGGATGGTTGTAAAGACCAATGCTGCGCAACGTTATGCCTCTGACGCTGTTAACACGTTCCTTTTCAAGAAACTCGTTGAGCGCAAGGGTGGCAAAGTACAAAATTATGAAGTTCCCAATGATATGTAAGTTGATGGTTATCTACAAGTGCTAGGTATCGATGAGTCATGCCCCTAGGTCTTGTGGATCTACAGTGGGTCCAATGCTTTCGAAACATGGAATTCGCACTGTGGATGTTGGTAATGCCATGCTATCCATGCATTCCATAAGAGAGACGGCAGGTTCCCGTGACGTTCAACATGCTATCGATGCGTTTGGCTCCTTGTTCGAAGGGTTCGTGGAGCTCGACCGGACATTCTCGGTTGACTGAAAAGATTGGGTGGATGGACGATAAGGGACGGACGAACTAATGCACTTGTGCTAATGGTACACATAAAACCGAGCCTAATGATACAAAAAAGGCCCGGTGAACACGAGTGAGATCTACCATGAGAAGCGTGGGTATCGAGCGAGTTATCTTTTTTGCCGCTTTGTGGTGTCTTCTGGTTCGTTGTTAGCACCCGATAACAGTTTTCGTTTCTTCGCCGTCCTAGAATAGTGGGCGAGAATCCATTCCTTTTCTGCCTCCGCTTGTTCAATAGTACCTTGCCTTATTTCGTACGCTGATAAGACGATCAAGCTCGGTGCACGAGACAAACGACCACATAAACATACGCTTCATTTCAAAACGGGGACCGACCTCGGCAAGCTGAACATCGAAAGGAATTTTGACAAATACGTGATGTCTATCGAGTCGCGAATCAGGGTCCGAATTACTAGGCAATCTTAGGGCTTACCGGAACGAGATGAAATCATCTTCATTCGCGAATGTCATGACACGTTTGCTGTCTTCTTTTGCAACGGGAAACAAGAATCTAAGTACATCCCTTATGCGCATCCCGAGTTCGGAAGTGAACTGCTCAAATATGAGGTGTGGGTACTGTTCTGATACAGTGGATGATTTGTAGGAGCCAATGTCATGACGAAGGGCAACATTGTGAAGTGTAAAATGAACGGTCGGACCGTGGGGAAAGTGGGAGACGATCAACGCATCTGGAAAGCATGAATTGAGTGGTCGGAACACCACCAGGTTGCTCACCTGGGATGCCCCGGTGTTCGTGTAAAACGATGAGGTCAGTTATATCGTTCGCACGGCATGCGTCCGCTAGTTCTTTTACGACATAATTTCCGCGGTTTATTCGATGCGAGTTGGGAAATACCAGTCGCATTTCCTGTGCAATGGTCACGGCATAGTTGCTTCATGGAGTCGGACTGACCGGTACCTTTGCGAATTGAAGAAGCTTTGAACTGGGATCTCTTGAAGTGGTTATCATGATTTTGGGATCATTTATGCCAGCACGAGAGTACTCGCTATCGATATGTGTCGAAGGTTCTGGGACCTCCGTGAGCCAATCAACGGATACCAAGCGCCAGGGAATGGTACTGCTCACCTTCCTGTGCTTCATCGAACGCGAGATCTCTCCCTGTGTCCTTGGCATCCTTTCTAAGTTCTGTCGGAAGCGGTTTTCCCGATGCAAGCGCATCCTTGAGCTGATGCTTGCGTTCGTATGTCTGGCGTTCTTGTGCTTCCAGGGACTTTTCGTATATATATTGCCTGCGCTCGCGAGCTTGTCGCCTTAGCTAAGGGAGAAATAAGACGTGTCGCAAACGGAACTGATCAGAACGCTCACCATACTCGAGACGAGAATAGGACGCTATGAAGGACGCGGGATAAACTGTGCGTGATCACGTGACATATATGGGGGCCGCCGTACTGTCAAGGGCGCATGCGAGCCAAAGCTTCAACCAGTTGGAAGATCTGTTGATGGGGCTGGTGGACAGATGGGGCTGCAAATAACGATGTAGGGACTGCTACCCCTCTCTTGGGCTCAGTAGTCAAGGAACTTCCTTTCCCTTTGATCAGTTTGCTTCCTTCTGCTACAGTCTTGCTCATCAATCATACGTTAGCCTCTTCGTGTACAGTGTTAATGTACGCCTCATCTCGCTACCTCAGTCTGTTACTTGCCTGCACAACAACCGAGTTCATTGCCGTCGCCCTTCGCCGCTCGTATCCATCAGACAGACGGAACGGCTGAGGACCTTGTGCACAGGTTCTCCTGGTGATGCCAAAGCAATCGCACCAACAGGCCACAATAACGCGTCGCGTACTGTTGAGTGAACCAAATACGCGCAATGCATCCAAGACGCATAAAATTCAGCTCGTATTCATCAATGTAGTTGCTGTATACTCTTTTTTGTTGACCCTCAATGGCTGCCGTTCTTGCTCGTCCCCGTGTGCCATCGCCCCTCCCCACTCCTAGCAAGAAGGTGGGATGCATCCGACTCCTTTGTGTCATATCTCACCTCTACCCCAGGTTGCAGAAGCAAGTGTTGCCTTTTCGTTGGATTCCCCTTCCAAGCCACTCTCCCCAAAGAAGTGTTCGAGCGACGACAAGAAGCGCTGTGTCTCTTCCGACACCTCAGTCGAGGAGTCCGACTCGGACGAAGACGAGCTCCAAGCTCTCCGCAAAACGTTCGTTGGTGAGGTGGATCTTTCAGAGAGTGAGTCTTCCTCTCGTATCATATATACTGTGTTTACTTCCGTCTGCAGGTGAGGAACCTCTCCTGAAAGAGTCCAAGCGTCGATTCGTTCTCTTCCCTATACAATATCACGAGGTCAGTCTTGCATCTCATCTCCCGGAAGTTGTGCTAACGTACAACAAGATATGGCAAATGTACAAGAAAGCGGAGGCGTCTTTCTGGACTGCCGAGGAGATGGATCTCTCAAAAGATATTAGTGACTGGAAGACTCGCCTAAACGACAATGAGCGTCACTTTATTTCCCATGTGCTGGCGTTTTTTGCAGCCTCAGATGGCATTGTCAATGAGAACCTCGTTGAACGATTCTCAAACGAAGTCCAGGTTGCTGAGGCTCGCTGTTTCTACGGTTTCCAAATCATGATGGAGAATATTCATTCCGAAACCTATTCTCTTCTGATCGACACCTATATCAAGGATACTGCCCAGCGCGAATATCTCTTCGACGCCATAGATACCATTCCTTGTGTTAAGCGCAAAGCTGAGTGGGCTCTCAAATGGATTTCCGACCAACATTCCACATTTGCCGAACGCCTAGTTGCCTTTGCCGCTGTCGAGGGCGTTTTCTTCTCGGGTTCCTTCGCTTCCATATTCTGGCTCAAGAAGCGTGGCTTGATGCCTGGGCTCACATTCTCCAATGAGCTCATCAGCCGCGATGAAGGAATGCATACCGACTTCGCATGCTTACTCTTCAGCCACCTTAGGCGGCGCCCTCATCCAGAAGTTGTCCAGTATATCGTTACGGAGGCCGTTAAGATCGAGCAGGAGTTCCTGACCGGTAATACGTCTGAAATTGTAACACGCTTGATACTGATTTTGGTTCTTAGATGCACTGCCTGTTGCTCTGATTGGAATGAATGCCAAGCTTATGTGTCAATACATCGAGTTCGTTGCTGACCGTCTGTTGGTTTCATTGGGGAATGAGAAGGTGTACAACGCAACGAACCCATTTGATTTTATGGATATGATTTCACTCCAAGGCAAGACCAACTTCTTCGAGAAGCGGGTATCCGACTACTCGAAAGCGAATGTAAACCATAACCAAAAGGGTGATGCTGTTTCAAGTAAAACCTTGTGAGTGGTATAATTAACAACTCTGTTGGCTCAAGTTGACCTGGTGATAAACAGCTCGTTAGACGAGGATTTCTAGATTCCTATTTGTTCTCACGGACTGGCCTAGCGTTCGGCTATAGCGCTACACATCTTTGCTGGTATTCCATCTGTAGGTTCGCTAGTTTCATCGCCATGGACTTGTATCACTATCCTATATGATTTATTCATTCACGATACCCAATAATATTATTTTAATGGTACGAATATGCTGCGTCAATCCTTGGGCGAACGTAGCACGGTGTACATGTAGGATTTGGCAGATTGTTTAAATACCCTTCAACTATGAAGTGGACTTATAATTGCATTCCTATGTAATCCCCACTGTACCCAAGGATCTGACTTTATCATGGGCATGAAGGTCTTGGCCCCCCAGGTAATGGCATAGTGTTGAAGGACTATGTTCAGTTCCTCGACCTCATCAAGCAACTCGAGATAGGATATTCTGTACGCCACAGGTATCAAAGGTGACCCAGAAACACACAAGAGTCACGTAGAAAGAAGCGCACCGCTCGAGCTCAGTGCCACTGATGTATTTCTCGCGTACCTCCCTCAACGTCAGTGCACGAGAGAACGTGAACCCATGCCGAGTGAAACGTTCATGGAGTGAGTCGACCGTAGGGTACGGGATCGCACCTGGTAAAGTCACGTTCCTTGACTAAAACTATAGTTGGACTGAAAGCAGCGAGGGGAGAACGACGTAGAAATACCCGCAAGTTGGTCAACATGACCTGTCCAAAGGCGTCTTGGAGTCCAAACATCTCATACACAACGGCTCCGAGAGCACTCCCGTCTTGAGTTGAGGCAAAATGATTTACAAACCAATCGATAAGAGCAGAAGACGAGTCGGGTGGCATGTAAACCAACACGCACTCGAAAAGTAAGAGAGTAGGGAGTGTTGGCGATAGTAGCCCATCAAATATCAGTGCTAGAGAGGTGGACGGCGGATGACGTAGATCACACGGCAGCAAATGGTACTTGCTCGAGTGGAGTGCCGTGCCACCCGACGCTTGGAAGCCTGAGGGACCTCCTCGGCTTCATTATGTCGCAGAAACTCACCGATAACAATATTCTCAGGTGAGCCTAAGACCGTGCTGAGGTCTTTGCTTTTACGAATGGCCATCACCTTCTTGGTGGTGACATCCGGGAAATCGAGTTCGAAGTATGATTTCAAGACATGAGAGCGTGGCCCAACCTACCGAGCATCAATGTGATAACTCGGTGTGAGATCAAGAACAAGGCACGCACGCTGATACGCCAGAACCTTGTATCGCTCCCAGCACCGAGACTTACGATCTGACATGGCGTCGCTTGTTGTTCACAGGACGCTAGCCACCGGTCAACGAGCGCATCAATGGATTGAGAGCGAACGTAGGTTCCGATGTTGATCAAGGGAGGACGGAGGGGTTGGGACTGAGCACGAGGAAGGAGATGCGTAATAAACGGATCCTCGATATAGCCCTTCTTTACTGCGGAGAGTCTTGCAAGAGCTGCATCAGTATCAGTTTGCCGAATGGCGCTATCAGCATCGGCTGTGCCACGTTCACGACCGAGTGGTCGGGGTGGGGGAAACATCGTCGTCTCAGAGTTGGCAGTATCCAAGACAGCACGACGATATGTAAGCGAGTGTGATACCAATAGTATAAGCAAGACTAGTAAAACAAATATAGCCCGAGTTGAGGGAAATACCCTACGAACGCGAGGGAGGACGAACATCCCACAAAATAAGTAGGATCAATAAACGAATGGGACTACCAGTGCAGTTCAGTACACAAGTATAAGGAAAAGCATAGTATAGGGCATCTAATTCAATTCGTCGACTCCTCGGATCCCATCTCAATCTGTACGCATGTCCAAACGCCACCATTCGCACTTCATCCAGTCTACTCTGCGCTCGATACCTTTGCATCCGTATCAAATTAGGTACATGCAGCCATAACGGACAGCTTTCTCATAATGCAACGATGCTGGAGAGGTCCCTCTTCTGGCCCTTGTAGTTGTTTTTTTTGTCATGGTATGCATCATGAGATAGTCTATTGGTCTGACCACAAGTAATACATTAATATAGTTACTCAAAAGCAAGGGGCAGGAGATGCCATCACTTTACTTTCAAAGGGAATTTTGGTGTCTGTTGGGTTTTCTCGGGCCTTGAATGCCCCATGGAGTCATGTGCCTTGTCGTATGAGTAGGTAATACGTATCGGATTAGCCCGCTTGTAATGGACAACAAAGACAAATCGCCCGTTTCCCTTCAGAGCGGGGCTCATCGAGACATTGGCAATGTCAGAGTTTGCTTTTCAGGTGATGGATCTTACAGTAATTGTGACCTTCCCAGACCTGTGTATGACCAAGCTGTTCCAAAGCTAGTGCAGCACGTGGATGTCAGTAGCAACGCAACACGAATATTACGGTACAAGGAAGGGCACACAGTCTAACTTTCTCTGAAGTCCCAAGACATTCGTAGCTTGGCAGCTTGTAGGAAATGCGTACAGTCAATGCGAGTGGACATGGTTATCCTTGTTTACCAGAAATCGGAGAGGACGCACCTATGTGATAGTCAGCAGATAGATGGGAAGGATCTCGTACCAGCATCTTCTGAATGTGCCAAGGCTTCGTCAGACGGAAGTATAAGCATTCACACACCGTTACGCCGTCTGGGTCAGAACGAGTTGCCTTTTTCTACACGTGGACACGTCATCTTGGAACCAAGCATGGATTGTACGGACCCTAGTTTACTTCGGATGAAACAACTTAGCGGTCAAATTTAACGATGTTTCTTGGTTTCAGCCAACTTCTTCCCTCCAGCTTCTTCCAAGGCTTTTCTGTCTTCTAATATGGAAGTAACGATGTAAGCTACAAGCATCAGGTTTGCGGTGCAGACGGCAGTTATGGCTGCATAATTATGGTTACCTGTAAAACGTCACAGTAAGCAATGCTCCAGCATGATCTGAAGTAATTCCTTACCTCCCCAAATGTACCTGAGTGATACAAAATAGGAGGAAATAGGCAAAACTGCAAGCGTGACCGCAAAGAGCAACAGCTTGATGAGAGCTCCCCTATGTATATTTGACTCATGTGGGAGAGCCACCGCATAAAATGTGACCCCATACCTGGAGGCTGCCTGTACTGTCATGGTAGCGGCTGTGGACTGGTTGCTCATAGCGGTGTTGAATATTCAGACCGTGCTCCTCGCAGTGGAAGCGTTGACACGTTGGCCAGGTTCGTCACTCGGGTGGCGGTGCTATCATGTTTCTGACTCAACACTGTCGACCGTCCTGCCAATACGACTGAACGCTGAGCGCTGAGCATTAACAGCTTGGGTCGTGTAGTCGAGTAATCAAGCTTCCGGTTTCGCTCACGAGAACTGCCCATTCACTGCAGTTATCAAGGTCACCGTTGGTAGATCTCCCCTAGCCTCTGAGATAGAACTCACTTTGTGTTTCAGTTCTGGCCAGGAGTTGTGGGTTTTCTGTCCCACTAGTCCGAAGGAAAGACCATGCAGACTCTTATAGGTATGGCGGCAACGAACGACTGTTTTTACGGAAGCCTTGGATCTGTAAGCGTCAGACACTCATCAATCATCATGAACAGCACCATTTACCTACGTCCCACGAACATGCACTTTTGAATCACGGGTTGACCTCCTCTCCGCATACGTGACATAGGGGTGGCTTCCTGACTATTGAAGGTATGGGTCACACACTCTGGCGTAACTATCAAGTCACATATCATGGTCGCATCCAACAGCCATCATCCTTGTCGATTCTCTTCTGCGGCGAGAAGGAAGACTACAACCAAGGATGCAACCCCCTTTGCCTCATGCGTAATTAATTAAGATGCGTGTACCTGTCTGGCTGAACATCCCTTGTGGACAGGAAGGAGTGCCATCTACAGGGATCGACACACGTTTGGTGGATCCAGAAGCTGTCTATAGTATCCACGAAGTATGGTCCTACCGGTTTGCTGTCTTGAATCATTATTTCCTCATGTTTTCTGCTTGTTGCAGCGAAATCAACTATGAAACTTCATTATTTCAAAAGATACCAGCAAAATGGAAATAGTTGTATAGACTGTAAATCATGCGAGCATTCAAGCCCGCTTTACTGACTTCCAACTGTTTCCTACCTGAAACTGGACATTGGACACGGTACAGATAAATAAAACCATGCCATGCTCCACAAAGTTCTGAACATTGACCGTAAATTCGCTAATGTTGTGGTCAAAGAAGCATCGAAAGCGGTTACTGGCTCGAAAGTAGTGGTTTGTTACTGTCTGTAGTTCTGTTGATGCGTAATGGCGGGGTCAACTGACTGTAGTAATGCCTCCGCGTATAAATCGAGTAACATCTGCCAGTACCACGTAGTATCCTTCCATGTCTAGCTCCCTGCCGTCTTCACCAAGGTATACGCAACAGCCAACGCCTCAGGAGGATAGGACGTTGGAACATCCAAAGACATTTCGTTGGCTCCGTCCGATGCATTGGCTGAATGCCGAGCAACTTGTAACACGTTCTGAGGCTGACATATTGCTGTTCTCGACTGCTGTCAAGCTGCTTCTCTTCCCCTCCTAGTAAGCTTGGTTGGCACTCACTTGTACACCCGACCCTAATGCGTAGCATAGTCGTTCCACAGATTTTGAGGTACACCGCAACTGGCTTGCAGTTACCTACTCGCTCCCCATTTATCAATGGTACTATGATGTACGCCATCACGTAGTACCGACGAGTGCTCCTCATTGACCAGTCTGGCAGACTACATCACAGTGGAGTAAGACGTCCACTTAACCTATATGGACGAAAGCATTCACCTGTGTTGCAGCGCTCGATTATCCACCACTATTTGCTTATTTTGAAAAGCTCTTGTCAATCCCGGCATCATTCATTGATCCCCAGATAGTCAACATATATAATCTGAACTACGACGCGTGGTCTGTTGTCACGTACCAGCGAAGCACCGTGATGTTGACGGAGATTGTGCTCGGAGCAGTGTTACTTAGGTTCGCGACCTGCAGAACCCTACAATGTTGTACAAAGTTGAACCTTGTGGTTTTAGATTCATTCGCGGAGCAGTCGACCCCTCACGACAACGTATTCTCTCCGCTTCACTCTTTCTCCATCCAGGTTTCCTCATTATCGACCATATTCACTTTCAATATAATGGCTTCATGTTTGGAATACTACTTTGGTCAATCCTCATGGCACGCGAGGTGTGGAATATCCCATCGCAATGGTGTACACGCTGAGGTTGATCCTGTGCTATAGGGTAGGAAGCTAGCAAGTGGTCTATTGTTTGCTGTGCTTCTGAACTTCAAGCATATCTACGTGTACCTTGCGGTGTGTTCTTTTGTTCCGCCTTGGTCTCTTCATTTATAATTTGCCAGCCTGCTTACTTTGTGTATCTTTTGCGTTCATATTGCATGTCCCCTTCCGGCGAGATTCTTCCAACAAAGTTCATGTCGCTGGCAAATACTGTGACCTTGGTTTTCGGAGCCTCCCTTGGACCATTTGTCTTGATGGGGCAATTGCCCCAACTCCTATCTCGCCTTTTCCCGTTTACACGGGGTCTAAATCACGCTTACTGGGCTCCAAATGCATGGGCTTTGGTTACAGCCCTAGATCGTGTGCTTCTTCAGCGTATGCCTTTTTCCATCCTTCCTTCGCCTGACTTGAATGCTGATCTCGCCGATCCAAAGTGACTAAACGTTTTGACGGGAGTCTTGTAGTAAATCGGCAAGGGGTGCTTTCTACGTCACGTGGTCTTGTTGGTGACACGATCTTCGCTGTCCTGCCAACCGTCAAGCCTGTTGATACATTTGTCATTACAATCACGTTCCAACTGGTAAGCAGTGAGATACGGGATGCAAGTTTTGACTGATACCCTTCGAAGTTGTTCCTTGTCAAGTTATGGAAAACACCGAACTACAAGTCCTTCTTGACTGCCCTCACGTTGTGTGGCTACACCTCGTACATGTTTGGTTGGCACGTCCATGAGAAAGCCATTCTTCTTGTCCTTGTGCCTCTCAGGTAACGCTTCCCTGGATCATCAGTAATGTGAATTTGCGCAATTCATGGATTGGCAGCCTGCTCGCAACAGACGATCATGCCTATTTCAGAACTTACATGATAGCAAGTATTTCCGGAATATTCTCTCTGTTCCCTCTGCTGTTCACGCCCAGCGGTGAGTCTCTTGGTTCCTAGTGGAACCGTACCAATGGTCTCTGCAGAAACTTTGGTCAAGACGGTCTACTCTCTTGTCTGGGGTGTCATGATACTCTATCCATTGCACAAACAAGTTTATGAGTGAGTGATCCCTATGTCACTGCTTATGAATTAGTTGCAAGCCTCATCAGGTTCCCGACTACGTTGCCCTGGGTCTTAGTGGAGCGGCTAGAAAATGCATATTTGATGGGCTTCGTTCCATTACTGGCATTCGTTCTTGCCTTTCCGTTGGTACTTGGAGAGAATTCGCAAGTCGAGTTTCTGCCCCTGATGATAACCAGCGTATATTGTGCACTTGGTCTGATGTGGGCCTTCATCCGATTGGGTACGATATACCTGAGGCAATAGTGACACCGTCTCATTCGTGCGTCGGGTGACATACAAACTATGTTTGTTGATCTACCGCTTTGAGATGTGGACAACTGCATGGGACGATTAACGTAGGAAATGCTAGTAGAATATTTGTGACTTACCGTCCTCGTCTTCCAAAACGTGATCTAGACCGACTTTCTGCCCTCGCGCATGCTTCGCACTGGAACCCCACACAATAGCACTACAACCGCGTCAGTAAGATAATACATGAAAGTCGCTAGTTTAGGCTTACTATTTCATCTGTTTCGCGATTTCCTTGTGAATGGCATTGCAGAAATCCTCGACTGTACATCTTCCCCGACGCAAGACAACTGGAGCAGAATAATCCGGCGACTGCCCTCGTGGCTTTGTGTAAACACGAACAAGCTCCAGAGCGTCCCACATCTTTTCAATCAGCTCGTCGATGTTCATCCACTCCTTGGACGATACTGGTACACTGTTCGGAATTTTGTATCTGGAGGGTAACTTTGATGTTCCATTCGAACAAAAAAGTCTGGGCCAGTCACGTACAGAAGATCAAGTTCTTCTATTGAGATGGCATCTATCTAGTGGGAGACTGTGAGGGGCTTAGCGGCTTTACTGGCAGCGCTTGCTTACTTTGTTGAGGACCTAGACATTTCAATCGACACGGAAGTTTAGTCTATGATTATGAACGAACTCACATATATAGCAGGTATATAGACTCTATTACGTGTGAGTTGCTATGGACAAAAAGGGGATGAAAACTTGCCTGTTCCCTTCAATCACATCCACTAGGTCATCAGAGGTGCAGTTTGGCTCCCGTATCGTGACATCCACATTGCTGAGTTTATACTCGCTGAGCACGGCTTTGATCTCATCATGATCAATGCTCGTGAGGGGTACAGTATTCGTGATTGCAACTCCACCCTTGTCTTTCTTACGCACTATGATCGCGGGAGGTTTTTTATTGAGTCGGATACCAAACCCTTCTAATTCACTTTCGATGATCTTCTTGTCTCCAAGGGCTTTGAGAACGTCCAACACGATAAAGATGAGATTGCATGTCCGAGCAACTACCAAAGGAGAGATAAGTCTTGAGCAGATTGTGATAAGGTGCATTCATGCTCCATTTCGTACCGGCGATCACTAGCGAGCAGATCATCAGCAAAAAAGGCTTATTCATGCATTGATTTACTTGCCCTGACGACCTCTACCACGACCGTCGTTTGCGCCCTCGATGATACCGGCTAGGCGGCACTGAGTATTAGCCATCCGAAGAACATGGAACGCTCACGTAGATCTAAAATCTGTATCGGGGCACCATGCACTTTCAGGGTGCCAGGGACGGTAGTAAGAGTGGTGAAATCGATCTCCGAAACCTCTGAGTGAGTTCCTGTGAGCTTCGACATGAGAGTAGACTTGCAAATGGCTCAGCACGAGAGTGGATCTGAGTAGGATCCTCGCCATCACCTTTCCAACAGACGGAAAACCGACGAAGCCAACAGATGCCACACCCGTCCGAGCTACATCAAACCCGACGCCTCCACCACCACCACCACCACCGCCCCCGGGTGGGGATATCAGCTCTCGTCTAAGCTTCGCGAGTTTGGCCTTGAGCTGACCAAGATGGTAGCTCGTTGCCTTGTTCTTTTGGGCTATGGGGTAGGATACGTTCGAAAAACGTAGAGAGCAAGTATTGGTGAGCAGACATACTTCTGGCCTACAAGCTCGAGTTAATGAGGCTACGGCCGGAAGATGACGCTCAAGATTACCATTTCATCCTCGATTTCCTTGAGATGACGACGTATCACAAAGGATAGCACCTACACAGAAGAAGACATACCTTGATCTTCTGTACGGTCGTCATTGTTGCAGGTGAGTAGTAGTGAGTGCTAGATTATGTAACTTGGAGCCTTGTTACCTTGATACCAAATCTTCCTGTCCGCCTCCTTCTGATCTTTCCTTTTGTCTATCCTCCTCTCTCTCTCTCGCTCCCATTCGCTCCCTCTCCCTGTGGCGTGCTCAGCGATATCTCGGTTCTCTCTTTTGTTGTCCACTCCTTTTAGTGCGCTCAGTTCGATTCTGTATGCGACTGCGTCGCTCCCGCGCACGAACGATCCTTGCTCACCATACTCAACAACTCGCTCGCTGTTGTGATCGCTCCTTGATCGACTATACCATCCTCGTACGATGTGTACTGGCCCTGCGTGGAAACGAGAAGTGGTTCCCGACCACAAGGTACGATATTAGTGTAGTTCGCCACCGGACTTATGAGGAGCCACTACCCTTACAGTTCGACTTCGTCGACACGCGGGAATTCAGAGACAATGGGTTTTTCATGCGGTTAAAGTGAGTCCACCACGCATATTACTGTATGATTACGCACAGGACCCTCTTCACTGCCTATCCGTGACACGGACCAATGTCTAACCTAGCACACATCCAGGTACTTGTGGCTTTACATCGTCATCCTTAAATCGTTTCTCGTGTATATGTCGGATATCTTCTCTGCAACCACAATGTTGACCACCTCGACTTGGTCGAATCAAATCTTCAACGACTGTCAACATGAAGATGGTTGTTTCTACATTCCTTTTAATATTGGGAAGTGGTTGTTTGTGGGATGTATCATTTTTGGTTTCCTTCTGGTGAGTATATATAGTTGATCTAACATTCTGTAGTCTTATCTCTTCAGTTGGCGTATGAAGCTCGCAAATCAAAAAAGATAATAGCCAGTCGTGATATTTCATATGCTTTCACGAACGTGATGGCAAATTACTATTATTCACTCCGTATGTCAATATACGAGGAGACACGGTCGTTCATTCAGTGTATTCTGTTACAGGCTCATATGACCACTTCTGCTTCTTCGACCACATCAGCAATTCGACCAAGAAAAAGGATGACTTTGCCTTCTTTATCTTCTTTACATTCAAGAGCAAGTCGCTTGAACCTTTGTTATCGAATGACGTCTGACATGACAGCGTAGGTTGGAAGCGGCTACTTCTGTCTGATGGTCCTCGACAGACAATCAATGCTCTAACTCTGTACAGTATCTATCTAGCCAAGGCAAACAATGGTCCATGGTATGACGTATCAAAATATTTCGCTGGGAACAGCCTCTCGACGTCTGCCCTGACCGTTTCAACGTTCTTCACCTTTGTCGTCTTTGCCGGCTCGCTTCTTTTATTAATTGTTGCTGGGATCTGTTATATTCCTCTCCTTTGTTACATTCAAGGGAACTTGAAGGTAAATTTCTCCACGACTTGAGCCTAACAGATATTAATCTTCCTCCAGGAATATGTCTGCCACAAAGTTGACAAAGTGACGATTCCGCTATGCTCTTTTCGCTGTTGACTAAGTGATCTTTAGCGTATTGCCGAGGTCATCAAACGCCGCAATAAGGAACGGACAGCTAAAGCTGTTGCACTCGCTAAGAGGGAGGCTATGGGCGACTTCTCTCATCTCAAGAATAAGAAGGGTGAGATGATAGCCAAGCCCTTACCACAACCCACACTTCCAAACCTCTCTGTTGATGACAACGACGACGACGCCATGTCTGTGATCAAGCGAGGGCCATCGCCAAGTCAGTATGCCAAGGACTATTACTACGCTTCTGACAACAAGAGTGTGGCGCCAAGTTATCATACAAATCCCACAGTGGCCGACTACCCTGATTACCCACCCATGCCAGCATACAGCGGGTATTCTCACCAGACATCAGTCGCATATGGTCAATACAACCCTTCCACGCCTACTTTTGAGGAGGAGCCATCACAACATTATGCGTACGACGATGACTATAGCAGCCAAGTCAACCTCCCTACCACTGCAGCTCCCATATCATATCAGCAAACTGGGGCTCATGGACATACAGGAATACCGGAGACCCACGTCGCAGATGTCTATGATGGGTATCAAAGCAGGGCGACCTCTGCAGTACTGTCACCAGGTGATGAGGTGGCGGGAATTGCTCGTGATGTGCAGGACTATCCGAGTCACTATGCGCAGCCAGCGTACGCGTATGACTACGCATCTTACGGGGATCCATATCGTCAGTACCAGAGGCATGGAGAACAGGGACTACATGAATATGGACAAGCTATGTAGTTTGCTAGCGCCTGGAGGTGAATTGTTCCTTTTTTCTCGGTGTTTTATTTACTCGATTTGACATTCGTGTGGGTATCGACGAAAAACCACTCTGTGGGCTGCCTCCATGCAAGGGAGGGTTATGCGACAGCTGGTTTTGAGGCCAGTGGGAGGCAGGTTGTCCCATTAGTGCACCTAGAGGTCACAGGGCTGGTGGACCTGGCGCCATCACAATTTCTTGTCAGCGAGCAGTAGTGTCTCCATTTGACAACTGTGTCTTCCTCCGATGTTAGACAGTGAACAAAGCCTTCCACTGTATTTGGAGGTGTTCTGTCTACCGAATCTCAAACAGAAACTCGGATTCGACAATGCGCGAATGGTGTGCACATATGAACACGCAGCAAATGCCACTGCAAAACCAGGACATCTCAGTCTTGTGGGGTCGCACGACAACTGGTATGTTCGAGCGTCCGCCTGATGAGAACCTTGTACTCGAAAAGACTGCACTGCACGCTCTTGTGGACCTGACGGATACCTTCAAGTCATCATCGTAACGACTCCCAAAAGAAGGAAAGAAATGGACCCCTCATGTGCACTACGTGAGAACAGGACCCGACCTTGAAAGGTTGTATTAGAGTCAGCTGAAGGGACTAGTATGTGGAGATGATAAATACATCGTCCCGAGTCTGTAACGGACAACGTGCATGTAATAGATAATCGAATCGTTCTAGCGGAAAAGCTTTTCCCAGACGATGATCACGATGAGTAGGACAAGCAGGACAATGATGGCAGTAGTCACTACACGTTGCTGATACATCCTGGGTCAAACAGTCAGGATGGCAACTAGGACGCCAAGTTGATATAACTAAATTTACCGCCTGATCATCTTTCTCAGCGTCCCCGACGCACGGTCTATGGCCGTGTCTGCAGTTCGTAGCTGGGATAAAGTGAACGGTGCATCCAGAACTCTCTGGAACGATGACTCACGGTATCTCTTGCGTTCTCGATTTGCTCTCTCTGGACACGGAGGTTCGTCAAAATCTCGGCACCCTGATCCTCGGTCTCGAGGGCGATTCGCTGAGATTCTTGCAGCCGTCTCGTACCGTCCTCTAATGTTGCAATTCCAGCCAGCAATCTCGTTCTATCACTCGTTGCACCGTAGGGTTCATCTGAAGTTGGTGTGCCTACTCTCCCGGGTGATGCAAGCAAATCCGCTCGGGAATATTGGGTGTATAGGTCCTTGGACATCTTTTTGTACCTGGTCAGATCTGCTCTTGCAGTTTTGAGGCGAGTCTGATACTGGGACCTGAGAGACTGGGGTATCTCTTGGATTTCAATCTCCATTTGCGAGATCTGGACACATGTTAGCTAGTAAGAGACACAGAAAGGAAGATACGTACCATCTCACCCGCCTCATCTAATTCCATTTCTGCCCGCCTGAGGGCCGTTCTCCTCTGCTCTGTGTGAATACGTATGGCAGAGCCTCGACGAACAATGTGCGCATTGTCCTCACCTCCACGTTCATCTTTGCCGTTTCCGTCGAGCTTTGACAGTATGCTGTCAAGTATTTGCCGAAATTCTTGCTCGTACGTATCAAAAAGTGCGGTCGGAGAGCTATCCATGGTGGAGGTGGGTGCGGAAGCCGAGAGGGAGAGCGTTTGCTGCGGCAGAGTGAGCGTTGCACCAAAAGAGGCAGTTAGTAAGGCTCGCAGGTACTCGAACCAGTGCAGTCATGTCCTCGAGTACTGCGTGCGTACAACTATGGCTCCCATTATTTTCGCGCCAACGGGCTCGGTTTTCAGGCTCTCCTTGTATCTCGACCCGCAAATACGGGATTGGGTTCTGCTTCCGATCACCCTCGTCATGGTATGTGCATCCCACTCTTGGAAGCCGTTCGCCGACCGCATTTACACTGGTCTCAAGATTCTCGTTGGCGTGCTGCGGCACTATGTCGTAGTCCTGCTACAGTCGACGCCCAAGAGGTTGTCTCGTGCGGCGCTTCGTGAACAGTGTGTCCCGTTTCCATCTTTTACTGACGCTGTTCGAAATTGCTGCATCCATCCAGGCGGGCTCTCGCAAGGTCTCAGATACTCCGTGCGACGTCTGCAAAGTCGCTTATACCACCGTTATACTACAAAACGATATCTCAGAATCTTTCCGAAGCATTCAGGAGCGGCATATACCTCAAGGACGGACCTCCCAAAGGTGACTCGACATTGTCTGCACCGAACCCTTTCTCGGATCCGGCTGCCATGGATGGGATGATGGCTGGGATGAAGACACAGATGGTGATGATGGTGCCCCAAATGGTGATCATGGGCTGGATCAACTTTTTCTTCCAGGGGTTTGTCCTAAGTGCGTCATCGTTGGTCCGGTGCTGCACGATACTCAGACCTTCTAGTCAAGTTACCGTTTCCCCTGACGCTCGGGTTCAGGTCTATGCTGCAGCGTGGCATCGAAACGCCGGATATGGACGTTCGGTGGGTATCCTCGCTGTCGTGGTATTTCCTCAACTTTTTCGGCCTGAACGGGGTGTACCAACTTCTGCTCGGGGGCGATAACTGTGTGTGTTTTCCGTCGTGGTTCCATTTGTTGGTGACAACCGGATCTCTGGTGGACAGCTGCTGACTCTACGCGTGACATGACTGTGTCGCCCCTCGTGGAAATGGGGACAGCTCAGCCCGGGCAACCACAGGATTACGCCAAGCTATTCAAGACGGAATTGGACAATCTAGAGTTTGCAGAAGGACTTTACACCTGGGCGGGAGAAGATATGGAGACCAAGATCCTCGGCAAGTATGGGAGGCTCGCTCCGAGTAGAGGGTAGCGATAGTACACTACAGTAGGATCTAAGAGCAAGAGTACCGTTCTACATAAATAGAAGAGTACACGTTGGGGGTTGGCAAACGAACACCAAATGTAAATCGAGTCCGATGATCTACTTCGCTGTGAGGAGGGCAGATTAGTGGAAGACGTCCGTACTTGGGACCGCTTCGCGAGCGTCTATGCGATAAGGTATGACGGAAGAGGAACCCGTGGCCGATTCTATACTAGGCCGTCGTAGAGCGACAACGCCTGGGTCACGTTGACTGGTCAGCGAGCACGGTCATGTGGACGAGCGAACGTACCTGGACTATGGTTGGATCTTGCTTACTGCCCTCGACGAACTCATCATAAGTCAGTTTCGCATCCTTGTCTCGATCCATGTTTCTGAATATCTTGTCCACGCGCTAGGAAGACAGGGTCAGGTGGCGCAGGGGTAGAACGGGAAGAGAAAGAGACCTTCTCGGGGGTGTCTTCGTCGGCAGGGAGCTTGACCATCTGGCCAGTCATCTTGTAGATGGCAGAGACAATCTGAAGCATCTCGTCGTACGTGATGAAGCCGTCCTTGTCTATGTCATACAGCTGGAATGCCCCTGTTGGGGAGTGAGATGGCGGTCGATAGACGTCAGAGGACATACACTTGAGCTTCTCGTCCAGACGGCCGCGACTTGTGACGCTGAGAGCACAGATGAACTCTTTAAAGTCGATCGTTCCGTTCTTGTTTTCATCAAAGACGTTGAAGACATAGTCTGCAAACTCGCCGGGGTCGCCAAACGGGAAGAACTGCCTGTATATGTGACGAAACTCGGAGCTGTCGAGCTGTCCAGACGGACAGTCCCTAAGGAAGCCCTTGTACCTAGACGGGGGTCAGCGCTCGTTGAGACGGCGGGTGGACGGAGGACCATTGCTGGAGCTCTCGCTTGTCGACTGGGTAGACAGATGAGCGGGGCCGGGATGGGTGGGGAGGGACTTACAGTACGTGTTCTTCTGAAGGTCGGCGAGCTGGTCTGGGGAGAGCTTTGACTGGGACTTTCCCATTGTCGATGGTGGTGGGAGATGGAAGATCTGGAGGCCGGAGGGGGAGGAGGAGAAGCCCTTTTTAGTATGCTATAAGAATGCGGACGGGCGGCGCTCCTCCACCTCCACCTCCACTCGACCGAGATGTGCTACCAGTACAACGCCCCCACCGACATCGCCGTCGTTCCCTGTCCCATGTGCAAGGTCTTCAAACCAAGCGCTGCCCGGTAGCCTCCCTCGCCCGCTCTCTCTCTGTCCCTCACCTCTCCCCGCAGATGCCCCCACCTCCGCGACGTCTGTTACAACAGAGCGAACCATCCTCGCATCGACGTCATCCACCTCAAGAACGCTGAAGGTCTGTCTCTCCCTCCCCGCCCCCGTCTACATCCCCACACCCCTCCACAGTAAAGTCGTTCAATGGCTGTGGTTACTGCAAGGTCTACTCCCCTCTTCTCCTCCGATCCCCTCCGTCCTCACCTCCTTCCGCCACAGTGGGCTCGCTCCAACCCGAAACTCACCGTGTACAATAACCATGGTTGGCCCGGTTGCTGCCGTCCCCCCACCCCAAGCGAGCACCGTCTCATACAGCCTGCAGACTGGCCCACCGTCAGTATCGTGCATAGCATACCCATGCCCCCGGAGATAAAGTCCGTTCTCGATGCCATCCTCTCCAGGGGCAGCCCCCTCCCTCCCATCGCCTCCTCCGTTCGCACACAACCTCAAGCTCAAATCCAGTCCTCCCAGCCCACTTTGGATCGTCGCAACAGCACCAACAGTCCATCCAACAGACCCTGCTCATCCTCCTCAAAGACCCAGCCCGTCGCCATTCCCTCTCGCGGTCGTTCTGGTGGCAGCCCTGTCCCCCAGAACTCTGCCCTGGCTGGCACCACTCCCCGCTCCTCCGCGCCTGCCTTCGATCAGCACCTACTCTCGCGCCGCCAGACATATTCCGAAGGTACCAAAGACAGGCCTCGCGCACCTTCTGCACGTAGACACATCGATCAAGACGGCTCTCTCTCCCGTCGCAATGGCACAGCCCGGCCCTCTCTCTCTGCCGTCGTCCCTTCCTACTCCCCTTCGAGACCCTCCAGCGACTCCCTCACTCAGAGTCAGTGCCCCCCCACCCTGCACACTCCTCCCGTAGACTCCTATACGACATCCTCGCAGGATACTCCCTTCGGCCGAACCCTTTCCTCCAAAAGGTCGACCTTGGAGACTGCCATGGCTGCCCTCGATGTCAGTAGCTCTTCCGAAAGCAGCAGTGATAGTGGCAGCTCCCAAGGTTCTCTGTCTGATGCCACAGTCATCTCAGATGGTGCATTCACAGACTACTTGTCTGACGAATCCGAAGCCGAGCTTCAGAGACAAGCAGAGGCAAAAGCCGCTTTGGTTGCTCAGAATCAGGCAGAAGAACTCGAGTTCAAAGCGGCTCGCCAGCAGCTCGCCGGTGTTGGTCTGCGACCGCCAAAAGCTTGGGACGACACGAACGAGGGCGTACCTCGTGCAACCCCGCATGCCTCTGCCTACACCCACCATCCCGTCTATCACGCGACACCATACGCACCTGCAGCGGTCGCACATTCTGCTCGAGGGTAAACGGTGGTATCGAAAACACGCTGAATATTTATTCACAGTCCGGGTTGCTGTATGTATCTATGCCCCTTTGTCCCTTGCTATCGTGCTGTCTGCGTCCGTCTCGCCAGGTCTCTTGTCTTGTGTATTGTTATATTATCCATGTTCGACGGTCCTTGTAGAGACTCGAGTATCACAGCACGTAGTCTGATTTGGAGGTGACTCCTGACACAAAAAGTATGCTGTAGTCACCACTTCCTTTGAACTCGCGCTCAATGAACCTCGCTCGACACTCCATCACGCCAACGGACCCAGTCCAGATCTTCAATGCTCAATTCGACGCAGATTGTCAGATATTCACTGCTTCAACACCAGCTGGTTTCGCCATTTACCACGCATGGCCGCTCAGGTTACTTCGCAAGAGAGGCACGCGTGTCGATCTCGGCGCCCGCGTTGATCATTGACATTCGTTTGCAGAGTTCACTGGTGGCACGTTGGCTGCCGTCGTCCCTTGTCACTCGGCCTCGCTGCTGTTCCTCCTCGGCGGTGGCCCCAGTCCGCTATATCCGCCAAACAAGGTGATTCTATGGGACGATGCTGCGGGGACCGAGGTCGCCGAGCTAGAGTTTAGGGAGCGAGTGCGTGGAATCGCTTGTAGACGGGGCTGGCTCGCGGTGGCTCTGCGACGGAGAGTCGTCGTCTTCAAGGTAAACGACACTGTTACCAGAGGGACAGAATATGACACCTGCGACAATCCACGAGGTGGGCCTCCTTCATATGGAATGCTCGCGATATAGGGCTCACACCACCTTCAAGGGATTCTCGCAATGGCTACTGCAGCTTATGCCACGTTGCTCGCGATTCCAGGCAGGCAGATGGGCCATGTGCAGCTCGTACACCTGCCGCCCTGTGTTCCCCCAACCCCTCTTGGACCTCCGCCGTCCGTTCTCCCATCCAAACCGCCACCACTGAAACACCCGGTGTCCATGATCGCGGCCCATGAATCTGCCTTGACGACACTCTCACTGCCTCCATCTGGCCGATTCCTGGCCACCACGTCGTCACGGGGAACACTTGTCCGCATATGGGACACGGGTTCCGGAAAGCTTCTTCGGGAGTTTCGTAGAGGCGCAGACACAGCGGAGATCTATGGAGTTGCCTTCCGACCTGACGAAAAGGAAGTAGGCGTATGGAGCGACAAGGGAACTGTCCACATATTCTCTCTTGTCTCGTCCGGGGTGTCGTAAGTCAAGCGTATCGCGAGCATCAGACACTGTTCTCATGTTCGCCATGCAGAAACAGACAATCGTCCTTGTCTCCGCTCACCCCGTTTTTACCGTTACCCAAGTACTTTGATTCGGAATGGTCATACGCACAGTATCGAATACCCACACAAGCGGCTCATATTTCACTTTCGTCGACGTCCTCTGTCCGCTCATTACACACTGACATTGTTGCCGATGAAAAATGTGTTGTTGGCTGGATTACGGTTGCTCCGGACGCCACCGGGGTAGCACCCGACTTCCAACTCATCGTTCTGACCTACAGCGGAGGATGGTATCGACTTGCGCTACCTCCCAAAGAATCTCAAGCTTTGCCGCGTGTGGTTGGATCCTCATCGTCAGCGTTCCGTCAACGGACCTCTAGCGAGTCCTCTGTCGCTTCGCTGTCGGAAAAGGGTAAAGGGAAGGAGCGGGAAAAAGGGAAGAAGGGAAGTCGTGAGTTGGTTCTGCAGGAGTATCGCAAGTATGGACGATGGGATGGCTGGGAGTAGTGCACAGTTGTTCCACTGCATAGCATAGCACTTCGCATGATGGTAGTGCCAGTTAGCAGGTTCAGCTCGATCTTAACGTTGCCCTCCTTGCCCAGATAGTCAGATCAACTCATCATCATCACCAAGATGGCAATATCCGTTGGGATCCCTTTGGGTCCAGGATGTTCTACTTGTGGTTACTGCGGACCACCGGGAGAGAGGAACTTGGCCGAGACCAGCGTGAAGAAGGCTGGACTTATCGCGTCTCAGTTATCTTGTGGTGTAAGAACTTCGCTTTCCAGTCTCCACGATGGCGACCGTTCACTCGTGAAAAGGTGTACCAGAAGATGATTGATCGCGGATGGAGGAGATCTGGGTCATATTGCTATACCCCTGACCTCCGTCGCTCATGCTGCCCGCAGTACACGATCAAGTTTGTGGGACTCTCGTACTCGTTGCTTTCCGAGTTCATTTCAAGAACGCTTCAACAGGCTTGATGCTCTCGCCTTCAAACCGTCGCGCAGCCAGCGAAAGGTATTGAATAGGTGAGGAAAAACTTGGCAGAGAGAACGTCCTAGTATCTTACTACTGCGTCCTGGCAAGGTGGAACCGCTTCGTGCGAGACGGTGGGAGTGTCGATGTAGCTCCTGACCAGTCAAAGCGAAAAAGCTCACATATAGCTGCGTTCTCCTTGATCTCCTCCATTCATAGCTCTGAGCGAGCGTTCCTCCCTGCTGGCGAGGAGCCACGGCATCATTTCCAAGTATGTGGTACGTTGCGCACGCGTGCTTTCGTTTGAAGCAGGTCTTGCAGGTGACACTTGAGAAATCGTCGTACACAGACGAAAAGTATGCACTTTATGTCGCATACCAAACGCAGATTCATCACGAAGACGACAATACACCATGTTCGTTCAGGCGGTTCTTCGTGCAGTCACCACTGGTAGTGAGTATCTCTTGTCCCTACTATTCTAACGTTATTCACTTGATGATTCAAGCCAGAACCTATTCCCTATCGGATGCCACCTCCCCAGCACCTACCACCACAGTTCGGATCCTATCACCAATTGTACAGATTGGATGGTGAACTAATTGCAGTAGGAGTGCTGGACATTTTACCTGGTTGCGTTTCCAGCGTCTACTTCATGTATAATGCAAAGTGGGAGAAATACTCTTTGGGAAAGGTATGCAAGTTTGATATTCATCTTACACCTAGAGTGTCGACCGATCAATTTACATCTAGCTCAGTGCTCTTCGTGAAGCAGCTCTTGCGCGGGAAATACACGATGCTGGATTTTTCTCGCTTGACGCCCTGTACATGGGTGCGTGCCATCCTGCTTTTTCTCCTTTCCCACTGACATAACTTATCAGGTTTTTACATTCACTCGTGCCCAAAGATGAAGTACAAAGGAGAGTACACCCCCTCTTTCCTCGTCGATCCGGTAAGTAAATTATATTGCAGGACGAAGATAGATCTCTAACAGACTTATGGTCAGGAGGATTTCACATGGCATCCTTTGAAGATCTGCTCAGCGTTATTGGATAAATATCGGTACACTACCTTCTCTCAGCCCGATCATTCCCTACTCAGTACAGACGATCCTGGAGAGGGTAAGAATCTTGATTTGATGGAGTATATAGACTGAACAGTTGCAGTCGTTGAAGTTGATGATGACGAAGAATTGGCAAGCGAGGCTAGATCCATTTACTCTATTCAGGGTAGCATGGTCTCGTTGATCCCCGTGACTGTGAGGACCAAATTGTTTTCCTTGTGCTTGTCTCCAACACATGTTTCATATAGAAGTCTCAAGGATGGAAAATTGATTATACCCGCCAGGAAATCGTGGGTTGCATACGTGCCCTCGGCGCAGAACTATCAAAGGAGATCATTTTCAGAATGTAGGATTGGTTATCGGACTGTTGGCAGTATTTGAGTTGGACTATCTACTCAGGTATGGGTTAAGAGCTAGAGTATAAAATGTATCCCTTTGCTTTTGGTGCAATCAATTGCCGCAGTAAGGATGTGTGTTCGTCCCACGCCGCATCGGGAAGCGATACCAGACACGACTGCCGAAGTCATCATTACTCCCGCAACCTCGAACACGTTCTACACTAAACACGTCTTTTGTGATGTCCGATTTTTCAAGTCATCTCAACTCCCTGATTACTTCTCGAGGTACGGGCTCTGATCCGAGTGCGCAAGTTTTTGTCGAATGGATTAGGTACACGAACTTGGAGCTCTTGGAGATCTATTGATGCTAACAAGATACCAGGCCCAGGGAATCGGTCCCAGTTGGTATGAAGGCTTTCCACATCAGGCTGCATGTGCGGATGTTAAACGTTAAACGTTGGAACTTGTAGATGACTTATTCCAAGTCCCTGAGGACGATCCGGCTGACACGCCATGGCCTACCGTCCTGGATGTCTTTGTCCGCGATGTCGAGTCACCCATTGTCAAAGTCGTCTGTCAGAGAATACTCAGGTGTGTCCTATTCAGAGACAGCAGCTTCTCGGCTGAATCACTAGGTCATCCAGTAAACCTGACCCGTATCATGCACTGCAGGTCTTGGTGAACCTACTGTCCAGCTCGCGCACAGACGACGAGATCGCGAGCGAAGTCGCTGAAATTGTGGGCTTCGATAAGATCGAACTAGTCATGGACTTGTTAGGAGTGCGCCGTTCAGCTGCCAAAGAAGTGAATACGTTTGCTTTTATGCTTGGTTTACTCGTGCACCACGCATCATATAGCTCCTTCGTTACATGGAACCAAGGAAAGATCAGGAGGCAAATGCCACCATTTTTCAGTCATCAAGTAAGGTCAATTTGTTTTTGCCGTGTCGAGTTGCTCAATGTATCTTGTCAGCGGACACGTCGATTAGTCTTGCGCCAGAGAATGCTTACCGCCGCATCCAGGAAACGTTGAAGCAAAATTCTATTCGTCCTCTATTTACTCGAACAGCTGTGAGTTCGTTCCTTAGAGTACTGGCTCGATGCCAACGTCCACCAGCAAGATATCCCCGAAGTTTTGCCCCATGTCTATACCTCCTCGTCTAATGACGGTGGCGGAAGTATTCTATCACAGTATGGAAACAAGTATGCACTACCAATTGGGACTACAAGACATGATTACAAGGTCGGTTCTTGGGATTTGTTACTCTCCTCCCATGTCGTATTTTCTTCAGGATTTTGAAGAAGTGGTAGTACCTCCCGCTAAAACGGTTCCGCCGCGAGGATCTGAGCGTCCTATACCCGTCTGTGAACTCGACGAGCTCGCTCGAGGATCTTTTCCGGTTAGCAGCTTCACGTATCCAACTCACAGCTAGCTCAAACCCAGTCCATCAGGGGTACACATCTTTGAATAGAATACAGTCTATTGTCTATCCCACGGCTTACCGTTCCAACGAAAACATGCTTATTTGTGGTATGTCTGAGTTTGACTAACTGTCCGTACCTTTCACTGATGTCCTTAGCTCCTACCGGTGCTGTAAGCGGTCTATTGATCAACTACCTTGCAATACAATGACGTGTGTAAACAAGGGCAAAACCGATGTCGCTATGTTGACCATCCTGCGCATCTTGAGTCAACATAGGTCGATGATTGTTCCGGAATCACCTTCACGGGCGTCCATAAATCGGGATGGTTTTAAGATTATATACGTGTAGGGCCAAATAACTTTCTAGCCTTGGATATGCTTATAGGGGGAGTGTAGAGCTCCGATGAAGGCCTTGGCTTCGGAAATTGTCCAGAAACTCGGAAGACGCCTAAAATGGCTGTCAATAGTTGTCAAAGAGTTGACTGGTCGGTATCTTTCTTGTGCTAGGCTTTGAACCCTATAAAATGGACTGATCCACTCTTATAGGTGACATGCAACTCACAAAGGCCGAGATTGAGGAGACTCAAATTATCGTAACCACGCCTGAGAAATGGGACGTGGTCACTCGGAAGCCCACGGGGGAGGGTGAGCTCGCATCCGTACGTATATTTTCCCACCCATCTTAGCAAAACGATAAGATTGAACAATCACTGCAGAAACTGAAACTTCTAATTATAGATGAAGTCCATCTCCTCAATGAAGAACGAGGCGCCGTAATCGAGACCATTGTCGCTCGAACTCTACGCCAGGTGAGCCATAGATAGACAGCCTCTATGATAGACTTCAGAACTTGAGCAGGTAGAATCCAGCCAGTCCGTCATTCGGATCGTGGGTTTGAGTGCTACCCTTCCAAATTACATCGATATTGCTGAATTTCTGAGGTTGGCAGCAACTCGAGGTAAAACGCGTCGTTGACTTGTGATTGTCTAGTGTCTCTCGAAATACGGGCCTGTTCTACTTCGACTCGTCCTTTCGGCCGGTCCCATTAGAGCAGCACTTCATTGGAATCAGAGGCAAACCGGGGAGCTCACAATCAAAAAGGAATCTCGACCACGTCACGTATGAGAAGGTGGCAGAACTGGTTCGTCGAGGTCATCAAGTTATGGTTTTTGTTCACGCGCGCAAAGAAACTGTCAATGCGGCGTGCACCCTCAAAGATGCTGCTACAGTAGACGGTACGCTAGATGACTACAGTTGTCAAGATCATCCGCGGTGGTCCATGTTCCGTAGGAATATCAGCGAATCGCACAATAAGGAAATGAAGCAACTTTTCGACCACGGCTTCGGCATCCATCATGCTGGGATGCTGCGGTCTGATCGTAACTTGATGGAGAGGATGTTTCAGGAGAGAGTCATCAAGGTGCGAGAAATTGGTGACTATTCCAACATGCATTGACCCCGTCCAAGGTTTTATGTTGTACCGCCACCTTAGCATGGGGAGTCAACCTACCCGCTCACGCAGGTGTGTATTAAATGAAGTTACTGGATAACACCCCTAAATTGGTACAGTTATCATCAAGGGCACGCAGATATATGATAGTGGGAAAGGTTCATTCGTGGATCTTTCTGTCCTAGATGTCCTACAGGTTTTTGGTCGTGCCGGACGTCCTGGGTTGGAAAGCAGTGGTGAAGGATATATCTGTACGACGATCGACAAGCTTCAACACTATCTTGACGCCGTTACTTCACAGGTGAGCAAATTTCTTGCCACAGCTGTCGACTAGGGGCTCTAATGAGAAATTCTTAGAATCCGATCGAATCTCAGTCAGTCGGCGCTCCGTTCATCCTCGACCTAGGTACTCAATATTAGCAGATTCCAATCAGGCATGGTGGACGCGTTGAATGCAGAAATATCCCTCGGGACTGTGGCCAGCGTTGCAGAGGGCGTGCGCTGGCTTGGGTACACGTACCTTTTTGTCAGAATGCGCAAGAATCCTACGCGATACGGTAAGGGAGAACATGAAAATCAAAACCAATACGATGGCTAACATCAGGGAAGGAATCACACCAGAAACCTTGAGCTATGATCCTTGGCTTTTTCAGCGTCGGACAGAGTTGATCGTGTCATCAGCACGCGTGCTCGCAGAACTGTCCATGATTGATTTTGACTCCGATAGCAAAGCTTTTGTTATCAAAGACGTTGGAAGAATAGCTGCAAAGTACTATATCCGCCATCAAACAATTGAGGTCTTTCGGACGCAATTCAAAGCGCAGATGACCGAGGCAGATATTTTGGACATGCTCAGTAAGAGCACAGAGGTATGTCATTGTTTCAGAGACGTGCAGATCATGATGCTATTTGCTGTTCCGTCCCAGTTTGATCAGATTCAGATCAGAGAATCAGAGGCTAAAGAATTGGAACAGCTGATGACGTCGATTCCTTGCGAAGTCCGGGTAAGTAAGATACGCTCACCAGGTATTCATAGGTTTGACGCTGCGCAGGGGGGCGCTGACACTAGCCCGGGGAAAGTCAACATACTTTTGCAAAGTTTTATCTCCAATCTCCCCATTCAAGACTTCGCGCTGGTGTCGGACACAGCATACGTGGCTCAGAATGGCGGTCGCATTGTGCGAGCTCTGCTAGAAATTGCCATAAGCCAAAAATCAGCCAATGCAACAAGTACGCTTATGGGGATGAGCAAAGCAATTGAAAAGCGTATGTGGCCTTACGAAGAACCCCTAAGACAATTCGACTTGAGGGCGGAGATCCTATATGGGCTCGACGAGTCGCGTATGGAATACCATCCTGCGGAGCTCGCCACTTTGACGGCCGCCGAGTTGGGAAACCTTATCCGGCTAAACGAACATCAAGGTCGGACATTACTCACCGCAGCCAAGCAGTTTCCTTCACTTGAACTAGCTTACTCCCTGCGTCCACTTGGACCTGACATACTGAAGGTGATCGTCACAGTAACCCGTACGTTTGATTGGAGTCCCAAAGTACACGGATCAGTAGAGCCGTTTTGGTTATGGATAGAAGATCATGAAGGGAACACAATACTCCAATTGACGCAGATCGTTATCCGGGAATCAACGAAGGCTCTGGATGCAGAGTTTGCAATTTCAGTAACTGTGGATACCCTACCACCGTCGATTACCATTCGACTGGTCTCCGATAAGTGGCTAGGAGCAGATAATGAATTGACCGTACAGCTGGGTGATATATCCATGCCTGCAGCTTGCCGTTCCCATATACGACGGCTGGATGTCGGTTTCCTTCCTCTTTCTTCGACGCGTCTTTCTATGTTGAACAGATACTTTCCCCGCTTTCGCGAATTCAATGCTATCCAGACGCAGGTGCTCTGGAGTCTCACAAACACAAAGTTGAATATCCTGGTTGCCGCCCCCGCAAGTTGCGGAAAGTCCTTCTTGGCACATATCGTTATTTGGTATGAAAGCTCTTCTGTCCCCTGAGCAGTGATATAAATATCTGTAGGAAAACGCTTGTCGAGTCGACCTCACCCTCCTGGGTTCTTATCGTCGCTCCCAACCGCAATGCAGCAACAAAAACAATGTCGGAGCTGGGGTTTATGTCAGGTGTTCTAGGCGTTAAAGTGGAATACTCGACTGGCACCAACTTGTTCAGCTCACCCGACGACAAGCGAATAAGAGTGATCACTGCGACGAGTCTTTTCGAAAGCTTTAACCTCGCTGGTCCAACTACGGTTCGAAGCCATCCTAAAGTTATTCTATATGAGAACCTAGACCAAATGGACGCTTCCTACGAGATGGGCATTGCTCTTGTGAAACACGCGGCGGAACGTTTTCCAAGTCGCAGCATCGGTCTCACAAGGTCACTCATGGATCCCACGGATCTCGCATCATGGTTGAATGTAGAACCAATGGGACTCCATAGCTTCCTACCCAGAGATCGTGAACAATCGCTGACGTGCTCCACTCAGCCATATACCATCCCACACTCAGGCGCACTTTTCAAGGCCCTTGCGAAACCCGTTTACACAGCTATCCGGGGCATCCACTCAGGCGATTCCGGGATCGTGTTTGTTCCCACACGCAGACACTGTCAGAGTGTGGCACAAGACTTGATTACTCAATGCGCGTTGACCTCGTTCTCTGAGCGAGGGTTCCTCCCGGAGTCCGTTTCCCCAGTTTATGTGGAAGACCACGCTACGAGACTTGAAGACCCGATGCTAGCCGACTTCGTGTCAAGAGGCGTAGGAATGTTTCATCACGGAATCTCAAAGTCAGACCGTAAACTGGTACTTGAGCTCTTCGCAGAGGGAGTTATCAGACTTGTGATGGTTCCTCGGGAGGCTTGTTGGAGTCTTCCGGTGCACGCGGATGTTGTCGTGGCCATGGGTACTCAATATATACAAGGCGATCCTAGCAGGTCTGAACGACAACTGAGAGACTACACGATCGCTGAGGTCATGCAGATGCAAAGCCGCGCCATCCGACAGAACGGGGCTGGTCGTTTTGTGTTGTTCTGTCCTGCAGAAGCTGTGGAAATGTTCAACAAGTTCCTCAATGAAGATGGATTGCCATTGGAGTCTCAGTTGTTGGAAACGATGGTTTTGACGAAGTGGTATGGGGAGAGGAGAAGGGATGGTACCATACGGAACAAACAGGATGGGGTGGATGCGCTGTCGCTGACGTTCCTTGCTCGGCGGATGATGAAAAACCCGGTTTATTACGGCCATCGTCCTGATACTCCCGAAGGCGAGGTATTGTCTCGCGTAGTCGACGAGCTGGAGCGTAACTAGCCCCTGAAAAGTCGGTAGTTAAACGAAGTAACAGATACCGGAGTCGATCTCCGCTGTGCAAGCCAAGTGTAGCATCAATCGATTAGTCACTAGAAATCAGGATAGTCGACGCGGCTGTAGTAGCTGCGAGAACCAGTACCGATATCTGCAGTACACAGCTGCGATCGTCTGTTGGCACTAAATGAGGGTGCGATACGAGTGGCTGAGCAAAAGGGGTAGCTGTCACCCTGTACCTTGTACCTGTCCAGCTGGAACCATCGTCATACTGCACCCGGGAGGTGGCACAGCGAGGAGTGGTGGTACAGCAGACTCACCTGTGGGAGCTTGGTGGCTCTCAAATGGTCGAGCTAGAAAGTCGTGTGGTCGTACATGGAAAGAGGACAATAACAGGGACTTTACACAGTCGTCGTCCAGGACCCTGATTCATCAGTGAGATCAGATATAAGCTGGCCAGCTTACCACAATCCGCATTCCATCGTCTCGACTTCCGCTGATGTGACATCACCTCTTCCATGGGCATCTTCGGATGCAGAACGTATATATAGTCGTCCGGTAGCTACATGTTCGCCATCTGCCTTGTCCTTCGCTCTCTCTCGCTCTCTCACAGGTGATTGCCAATACGCCGACTCTTCATGACAATCGGTCCTCGTCCATGCGCTGTCGGGTAACACCAGAATTTATCGGCAAGGTTAGACTTATCGAAAAGTGTACAAGGCGAGGACTGTATTGCCGAAACCGGCGAGTGGAGCAAGCGAGAACTGATGGTATCCAGGTAAGAGACGAGCCAAGGCACGAAGATGCTGGGTAGGATACGTGATCCATGACAGAGTTACCGGTCTGCTGCTTCCGTTGGGACCATCCTCAACCCGCTCCTCAGCTGTTTGCCAGAAACGATACTTGATCGACTTAAACTTGTGTTGAACTCAAACAATATCAAGGTCAAATATATACGTAGTCTCTGTTTAGTCGATTACGAGGTGTACTTGACCAAGGCCTGGAGTCGCTCTCCGGCCCGTCTGAGTGTATCTACGTCCTTGCCAAAGGAGAAGCGGGCGTAATTCTCGCCGATGCTGCCATGTTCCTCGCAGTAGAACTAAAAAAAAAGGGATGATTTCAGGGTGTATGACCGATGGTATGACTCACCTCGCTAACAGGAATAGAAGAAACGCCGATTTCCATGGCTATGAACCAACAAGCTCTGACAGAGACGTAAGTAACCGTGGATGCAGAGACAGTACGCTGCATACTTAAAGTCCCTCCTCCGGCCTTTCATGTGTGCTGGGAAGGGGTAGTCGTCTGGAAGCGTCACCCTGGATATGTCCTGCGAGGCGGAAACGATCAAAAGAGGACTGGTAGCTGTTTTAGCGTCCTCACCACCAACACAAAGTATGCACCATATGGCAGGCAATATTTTAAACCGGCTCTATCGAATGCAGAGAGCAAGACATCACGCCTTTCTTGGTATTCGGCAGTCTGCTGTTCAAAGAACCCACGTGAACGAGCTTGTTCGAGTCCGCATGCCACGGCTTCTTGCAAAGGTGAATTAGAGCAGAACACAATGCGCGTAGATGCGGCAAGAGTGGGTTTGATGATGGACTCTGGGCCGATTAGCCAGCCAACACGCCAGCCGGTGGCGGCGAACGCCTCTGAAGTGAGAAAATATGAACACCGAGATTGTCGAGGAATTTACTTTGTTTGCGCTTACTGCCGGCTGAGAGGGCTGTGACAGTCCTATCCCACATTCCGGGAAGAGTCGCAAAGCGAACATGTTCCATTCCATCAAAGAGGAGACAATCATACTTGTAGTGAAGTTATCAGCTGGGTTGGCGGGGCACCAAATGGGATTCGCGCACCACTTCGTCGGACATAACCAACAGGTTGAACTCTTCTGCGATGGAGGCAATCTTCTCCAGTTCCTCCCTAGAAAAAACTTTGCCGACTGGGTTGTGTGGCGTGTTGATGACTATCATCTTGGTTCGAGGGGTGACGGCGCGGCTACGAATTGGTTAGCCGGGAATGGACGGAATAGGATTGAGATACCGCAATTCATCAAAATCTATCGTCCAGTCGTTGCTGTTTGGCCTTTGGCAGGCCATATTGGGATGCAAGGGAACGTAGACGGGTTTTCCGCCGTTGAAGACGACGGAAGGGACGTATTGATCGAAGAAAGGTTCGAACATGATGACCTCGTCACCCTCTTGCAGGAAGGCAGTGAACACGGAGTATTGACCTAGTAGGCAATGAGTACAATTGACGGACAGAAGGCCGAGGACGACACCTTCGTTGGCACCGCTAGTGACCAGGATCTCAGACTCGACGTTGAGGGACCTGTTGAAGGAGGCCTCGTAGAAATTCTTGATGGCTTGACGCAGGCGTATACGTCCCCTCGGGTGAGAGTAGTGGTTAGGCAAAGTCTGATTGAGCGCCTGCTCGGCAGCGTCGACGACCCAAGAGGGAGGGGGGAAGTTCATGTAGCCTTGGCCGAGATTGATGCAATCAGGAGGGAAGTTTGCGGCGCTGAGAGAGCGATAAGGAGGGGATGGGGGCAAGTATCAAGTTACGCACTTGAAGATCGACCAGACGTCCTCGGTCAGGGCACGGCCCTCGAGGAGACGGGACGAAAACGAGAAGAGGTTGGAGCGATCGCCGTTGGGGGCAGCCACGGCCATGGTCGAGTTGCAGCTGGCTGGAGAGACCTGCAACTTTTTCTTAAACGGACGAGTACGACAGCTCCAGAGAGTCCGTGTGAAACATGCAAAGTGACCAGGTTTCATGACTGCCCGTCTGACCGTCCATCATGACAGTGCTGAGGCTGATCTCACATGCCGGGGGTGGCTGTGTTGTCACCCCGAACCACGACCGCCCCTCCGTCTCAACTCAAGTGCCATAGAGACGCCTCTGCGACCCCGCACTTGCACCTGCACCTGCACCTGCACCCCACTCGTCGGGCGTGCCTCCTCGACGCCCGTCCTCGCGCCGCACCCATTTCGTCCCTACTAAAGGTGTCACCGTTTTCTGCATTTGGCAGTTTGTTCTCACGTTCTGAGCCCCCTCCTGCTTGTTCCCACCGTAGTATCTTGTTCGGTGCGTCCGAGTCCGGTGATGGTCAAACACTTCCTCGGCCCCATCGAAGAGTGCGTCCTACACCTACACCCGACCCGTCCTATCTCACAACGACCGGTAGGTCTGGCCTCTCAGACACCCAGTTTTCACGCACGCCAACGGATGTCGTTTCTCCACCCGAGAGCGACGAAGAGCAAGTCTTCACGTATCCCGCGGACGACCACGATGGCGACAACGATGACAACGAGGAAGAATTTGTTTACCCCTACACCTCCGTGGATGCCATGGCACATCAACATCCCCTCTTGGTACCCAATGACTTGCCAGAACACGCTCCTCCCCAGGGTTCTGCTGTCGAGTCGACGACTGTCCTAGTTGAGAATCTCTCAAGCTCGGTTTCATCTCCACCTCAGCTACAACCCTCTTCCCGTCCCTCCCCCGCCCAGCTCGAGGCCTTGTCTGCCGCAGCTTCGCAAGGTGATCTCCTTCTTCTAAAAAAGTTGTTTGGTACTGCACTACAGAGTGGTGATCTCGAGGCGTTCACACTAGCAAATGATGCTTCTTCCCGTACCGGTTTCACCCCACTCCATGCTGCTGCAAGTCGCGGGTACCTCGACATCGTCAAGTGGCGTGAGTCCTCTATTCCCCTCCCAACCTTGCACGACCCTTTTAATTGCCTCTTGTCAGTCATTGAGGAGTGCGGTGCAATGCCCGACTTGGAAGACCGCGAAGGCGAGGTAAGCGTGTCTTGGTTTACTCACGGTGCCCCTCTCATCTCCATGCAGACTGCTCTACACAAGGCTGCATTAAATGGCCACATGCCAATCATCCACTATCTGCTGCCAAACAAAGTGGATGTCCACGCTCGAGATGCAGACGGATGGACCGCACTTCATAATGCTTGTTCAAAAGTAATTTATTTCTCATATAATTCCCGGCCGTCTCCTCACACATCGACCAGGGGTACCTTGACATCGTACGATGGCTCTGTGAAAGTGGTGGCGCTGCGAACGAAGTAGGTGGGGTGCGTGGCACTGACCTTCGTAATAAGGGAGGTTGGACTCCTCTCAGTAAGTTATCTCCCATCTTTGCTCCCGTTATTCACGGTATCCCTCTTCACAGTGAATGCCGCTTCCAAAGGTCACCTTCCCGTCGTAATGTATTTGTTGTCCAAACAGGCTGCAGACCCGCTTGTACGAAATAATTGGGGCGAGACAGCTTACGACGTGGCTGCTTCCGTATTTGAACTGTGGATTTGCGAGGTATAGCAAGTACAGCTTTCGTGCCTCGTCATCTCATACCACCCATCAGGTCTTGCAAAAAGCCGAGTTAGAACAGTGGCGCAGCACATCTGCGTCATATAATCTGTTGCGTGTGCACACCATCGTGCCTTTGGTCCTCTACGAGAACCAGCGCCTTGATACTCGTTTGAAAACGCTTGCCATCTCAGGGGGACCCAAGTTTTCCGCATCTGGACTCGGAAGACCCGACCGTCCTGCGCCCTTCGAGCTCAAGCTTCCTTCACCAGATCAAGACACCGGGGCGACACTGGTAGCATCGTCACGCAGCGATGTACAGCTTCCTCTAGCATCCGATCCATATGTGTTACCAGGTGCTCCCCGTCGGGACACCCCTGTCTTGGGAGGTGCAGAACGAAGTCACTTTTGGCTGTAGGTTTGTCAGGTTTTCGTTGGACATTCATCAGTAACCAGTTCAATAGGTCTGATTGGGTCATTGACGACACCTATCCTAGAGTGAGCTCTGATGGTGGTTGGCAGTATGCGCAGAGCTTTAGCGCTCCAGATGAAGCCTGGACCTCCGAGCCTCCGTCACCGCTCGCGCGCCTTTTGTCCGGAACTGGAGTCGTGACTGCCGGTTTGGCGTCACCAGCGCGGAATGACGGGCGTAGAGGCAGCAGTAGCTCCTCGTCTTCTGTATCCTCGCACACGAACGCATGGGTCCGTCGCAGACGCTGGGTCCGTGTCATGCGCCGTAGACTCTTCCCTCCCCTCCCCTTTATGGAAGCTGATGGTGCAATGTATAGTCTTGCTTATGATGGATCTCTGATCCCGCATGTAAGCGAAGGCGAGGGGACAGATGAGGGAGAAGAGGGTCAGGAACTTGGGGCAATGCGTCCCAACCGGCTATCTTTTGCGCAGGACTACGTGGCTCGTGCACGCTATTTCGTTGGCAATCGGTCTGAGAGCAATGTCGAAGCCAGATCTGCCGTCGAAATTCGTCGTGCGATTGCTAAACTCGAGCGAGCGACAACCGAACTACGACAAGGGATTTTGAGTAAGTTTTACCTTGCGGTCACTTGGTTTTGCTTAATAATTCGATAGATGACGACGACAGAGATCGCAAAATACAAGCCGAGGTCTTGTTGAATGCATATAGCAGAGAGCTGGAACGATGTAGACTTTGCGCAGGTGCCCAAGGTCTTCTAAACTCCAGTTCAGATGACGAATTTGATAATGATGACACTGATGATGGTGATGGTGATGGTGACGATGGCGATGGCGACCACGACGAGGTTTTCCACTATCCAGGGTACTCTCCTCTCACGATCTACACACCCTCTGTTAGATCGGGATCAACCGAACATTCTTCCCGTCTTTTAATTGCTCGAGACCTTACTCCTGACTTATCTCAGGCACCCGAGTTCCGAGTCCCCACTCGTGAAGCCCCTCAGAAAATGAGCGCTTCGATATCACAACACACTCCCCTTTCACCCGATGGACAGTGGGAACGAGACGACGCAGTACAGGCTTGCAATGACTGCCAGCGTCGCTTTAGCTTTATCTTGAGAAGAGTAAGTCACATCTTTAGCTGCCACGATCGGGTCTTAAACGGTTGTCCGTTTGGTCGGGTTTCACTAGCATGTAGGTACATCTTGCGTCATGATGAATGACTATTGTCCTACCCAAAATCCCAGCACTGCCGAAGATGCGGTCGGATATTCTGTGACCGGTGCTCATGTCACAGGGTCCTGCTCGGGGCATCCGAGGTCGTACAAGATCCAACTTCTCCGGTAACCACTGCATCATCCTCGTCTCAACGTGTTTGCCGGTCTTGCTTCGATCAACGCAATGCAAGGACCTCTGCCGTGGAGCGCATTGTGGTTGATCGGGGGAGGTTGATGGCACCCGGTCAGATCACACGACAGAATTCTAGCTCGCAATTAAGCGATCTCGCTGAGTAAGCTATGATACCTTGTATAGCTGGTGGTTTGGCTCAGTTTCCGCAGCTGCCCCGTTTGTGGAACTAATCTCTCGGCATTCGAGGGTCCAGGGGATCAGGAAACTCACGTCAAGAATTGCCTGGACGGCGGGAATCACTCTGGCCCCCAGGCAGTCAAGTATCTTGTCTATGAACTCCCAGCTGAGAGTGCTTTGGTTGGGGTAGAATGTGAGTCCTAGGTGATTGATTGTCCGCTCGTCGCTCATGTCACTTAGGTGTCATCTGCCTCGAGGAATTTACGAAAGGCTGTGCGATTGCACGACTGAGTTGCTTCTGTAGTTTTCACAATGGTAAGAACTACTTGTGCCTTCTCGGGAGAATCTAGCTCATGTCGACCCCCAGCATGCTTGTCATCCTGGTTGCAGCGTGGCCGCAGCTGTCCAGTTCATACACGCTGATGGCTGGGTGAACGTGGGAATTCACGATGGCTTTCTCGTGCATGTTCCCACTGGCTACAACTCGTACACGATCATGCAATACAAACTATGGATACATTAGTATACATACTTCCTTCAATCATCGTCCCGCGGTTCGTAGAAAGTACTGTACCGTATGCGACTCTCGTCCACTCGTATGATATTTGACAAGTCTTCCATGTCCGGGGAAATGATGTCCTGACCCTTGATCCCATCGTCCTGGTCGTCGTCAAACCAGGTCGAGGGATCATCATCCTCTGAATCATCCTCATCCATGTCGTCAAGGTCAGAGTCAGTCGGTTTGTAGTTCCTATAGATTTCTTCAGACCAAGTATGCGTGGATGAATGCAAGTGAATACCGACATGAACGCCCATATACGAGCTTCTACTTCTTGTCTGGACAGTATCTCTCCTTTGACTGGTAAGCCGATGCGCCTTTTCCTGTCATCTGAGCGCTGTTGCCTCTCCAAGTCAACGACATGTGCACGCTGCTCCAGCTCTACTGCCTCTTGCAGACTGAGGGATCCAACCTGATTATTCGCATTGCTAGACGTCAAAGGGGCCTGGCACGACGAACGTGAGTCACTGAAGCCCAGATTGTGCAATTGACGTGAGGACATACATATCGGGACAATGCCCGCCGTTTAGCGTCGATGACACGAGGCTCTGGACGTACGTCGACATGCATGACCTCATCGGAGTTGATATCCGCATTCTTGAGACCGTTGCGAATTTCTTCGATGCCTTCGAGCTCTAGCAACCGAGCTTCTATAGCTGTCTGCTCGATAGAGAGTCGCTGTACGAGGGAGGAAGTAGAGACGATCCTAAGAACGTTAGGAAACGTGTATCGTCGTCAGTCCCGAACGCAACCCACGGAAGCAGTCAATGGAATAAAAGGGTTGAGGGTTGCATATAGACGAGCGGCATAGACGCACGATGATGAAAGGAGTCTTTCGTTGTGATCGTGTTGGTCGTGTAATTCCCTCGCGGACATGTCTGTGATGGGCTTTGACTTTGGCTTGGGCGGTGCCCTGAAGCCCAATGGCACTGTTGCTTTTTTGGTGCGAGTTGGGGAGGTCGGAGAGTGCGGACTACTGGCCCTCATGGGACCCATACTATGCTCTTCGGATGGGGAGGAGAACGGGGTTGGGGAGGGAATACTACGGTGGTGGACTGCCGAGTGACACGGCCGATAAAACGACCGTTTATAATTTATACCGAGCTGCTCTTACCGCTTTCGGTCATGACGGTCTGAACCATGCATTCAACCGGGCTCGCTGAAAAACTACTCGACCGAGGGTACAAAACATACGAGGATACAAATACTGCTTGATCTCCAGATATAACTTTCTTCTTCAAATGTTCGTATGCGGTCGAATGTCTACATGAACATGTCGCCCTGAGAAAAATAAATAAATAAAAGAGGTATTTAACATTCGACGGAAGCAGATGCGCACCGCTCCGGGAGGCATAAATTCGTCGTTATCGGGTTCTTGTGTGTGATGTCCTCCCCCGCGTGGTCTTCCACCAAAAGTGGGTCTCAATGGGTGATTAGGGTCTGGTCCTATGGGATCGAAACGAGCCCCGGGAGGTGCCCCTAAGGGAGGTAGGTACCCGTCGCCACCCCAGGGGCCTCTGGCGCGGTCTGATCTGGGTCCGTGGAATCCAAAGATAGGATGGTCAGGACCAACAAACATCCCGTCTCCTCCATGCGGTGAGAATAAGGGGGGAGGCGAAAACGAATTGGCTCCGAATGGATCTAGATCCCTTCTACCAATCTCCAATGGATTGTATGAGCGTCGATTGGGAGGAAAATGAACGGGAACGTCTCCGGGGAAAGGGGGTATGGCAGGTCTTGGATGAGGGGGAACAGTAACCTGTGGCGGGTTGGCAGGCGCCGCGCTTGTGGAGACCTCTTCGGTCTCTTCCACATACCCATCCTTCCTGAGTCCTGGTACGAGTTTCTGTATAATTTTGAGCTTCAACTGTGACACAAAGTCCGCGATACGATTCGAGGATATAAAGCCGTGGACAAGGGGCTCTGCATCTTGTTTAGATGCATCGTAGGGATAGAACGAGGGTGAAGTAAAATCATTGGTAGATACATCCAGGGATGCAGACTTGTCACTCTGGAGAAACATCAAGCAGGATGTATGCGGCGATGATAACTGCGTACTTCAAGGGCGATGGCATTAATAAGAGTCCGCTGACCGAGTCTTACGACTTTCACAAGAAACTCGAGGCTGCTCTGCTCGTGCCTATATCTCAAAGTATGGTCTGTCAGCCTCCCGACATTCCAATCCTCGGATAGGACGTTATTTTGAAAGGTTTTCGCAGACGATGTGTCGTCGAGCGCAATCAGCCGGAATCCGAGCGCAGAGAATACCGTATGGACGAGAGCCGCCAGTCCATTGTGAGAAGAAGAAAGGCACCTGTTAGATGGCGGAAGGAGGGCCACAAGCTGCGTTGTAAGTGCGGCTGGGTCCAGAATGTTGCTCGCCATGAGGAAAGGCCAAACGATTGTGGTGACGCAGCCTTGAATTTACGTAACACACGGGCTTAGTCAATAGCTTGCGATTCTAACAGGACCAAATAACACCTTTTCAATTGCCACCCCCAGTCTCTGTCCTTTTTCGAATCCATGGCACGTAGGGAGAGATCACATTCCCCAGACAGCTCAAATAAAAGGGTAAGGCCTTCTCACCGTTCACCTCGGTCTCCTTCGCCGACTAGGCGAAATACCCAAAGACCCAGCAGGAGATACGACGACGAGAGGGACAGAGACCGAGACAGGGAAAGAGATAGGGACAGAGAAAGAGGCAGAGACAGAGACAGAGACAGAGACAAAGACAGAGACAAAGACAAAGACAAAGACAAAGACAAGGACAAGGACAGGGACAGAGACAGAGACAGAGACAGGGACAGGGACAGAGACAGAGACAGAGACAGGGACAGAGACAGAGACAGAGACAGGGACAGGGACAGGGACAGGGACAGAGACAGAGACAGAGACAGGACAAGGGACAGAGAAAGAGAAAGAGAACGCTACCGTGTTGACAGACGGAGAGATGGGCATCGTGGTGACAGAAGGGATGACCGCCGTGACGACAGACGGTCCTCTCGCTCACCTGAACGCAGGGAACGTGATCGCCGACCTCTTTCGCCTGCTGCGACAAAGTCTATTTCTGAGGTTGCGCTCACACCTCAAGCACCAGAAGACGAAAAGTTGAAGGCTAAACGAGCAAAGCTCGAGGCATGGAAGAAGGAACGGGAAGCCAAGAAAGCTCTTGACGAAGCAAAAGCAAAGGCAATGGCCCTTGCTGGCAAGTCTGCACCAGGTTAGTCTCAGTCACACCGCGTCGTCTGCTTTGATTAGATTTCACACCACTTGATCTTGCCCTATAGCAGCCCCCGCTCCAACACCCGCGAAACCTGGGACGTCGCTCAACCGCGCAGCGTTGACTGGCCTTGGTCTGAAAGGTCTTCCATTGAAACCGGAAGTGGTAAGAGCGTCGAAAGCAGCTGCGGCCGTGATGGACGACCCTGTGGAGACCAAGCGCAAGCTGGAAACTCTCGGCGACATGCCTGCTGTCGATATGACCATGGCTGACGGGGAAGCCAGCGTCGGTGACCTTGAAGTAGACGATGATGACGAGGAAGCAAATCGAATGGACCAAGCGCTGAAGAACAAGGCTGCGGATGCTATGGAAGAGGAGGAAGAGATAGACCCTCTCGATGCTTTCATGAGTAGTGTCAAAGAGGAGGTGAAGAAAGTCAACGAAGAAGACATGCTGAAAATCAACGGCGGCAACGGCTTCTCCCGCATCCGGCTCGACGAGCGCATGGCCGAAGATGGCAGTGAAGAGATCGTGGAACCGGTTGTCGAGGACGAACTTGACGCTACCGAATTGAACCCGGAGGACATTCTTGCGCTAGCCGCCAAGAAAGCGAAGAAGAAGGACATTGCAGCCGTCGACCACTCTCGCATAAAGTATGAGTCTTTTAGGAAGGAATTTTACGTTCCCCCGCCAGACATTGCTGCCATGACAGATGAAGAAGCGGACCTCTTAAGACTTGAACTAGATGGTATCAAAATTCGTGGTATCGACTGCCCTCGGCCTGTTACGAAATGGAGCCACTTTGGTCTCCCTGCCAGTTGGTATGCAGTCGTTATGCCTTATGAATGTGCCATGACTTATACTGTACAGCCTGGATGTCATCAAGCGACTCAACTACGTTGCACCTACTGCTATCCAGGCGCAAGCTATACCTGCGATTATGTCAGGGAGAGATGTCATCGGAGTCGCCAAGACAGGTTCTGGTAAAACGATTGCATTTCTTCTTCCTCTGTTCCGACATATCAAAGACCAACGACCGCTTGAGCAAATGGAAGGACCTCTGGCCATAGTCATGACTCCCACGCGCGAACTTGCTGTGCAGATTCATCGGGAATGCAAACCATTTTTGAGAGTGATGAACCTACGGGTATGCTAGGTGTATCTTTAGCGTTCTTTCACATACCAATGACCGCGATCTTATAGGCTGTCTGCGCATATGGCGGTTCTCCGATAAAGGACCAGATTGCTGAACTCAAGAAAGGCGCAGAAATAATTGTTTGCACCCCGGGACGCATGATAGACCTTTTGACGGCAAATTCTGGTCGCGTAACGAACCTGAAGCGGGTCACCTATGTCGTGCTTGACGAAGCAGACAGAATGTTTGACATGGGTTTCGAACCGCAGGTGATGAAGATTGTTAACAATGTGCGACCGGATCGTCAGACCGTTCTTTTCTCTGCAACATTCCCGAAACAAATGGACTCTCTCGCGCGAAAGATCTTGCAGAAACCTCTGGAAATCACGGTTGGGGGCCGCTCAGTTGTTGCTGCGGAAATCGAGCAGCTTGTGGAAGTTCGTGCAGAGGAAACCAAGTTCAACCGGCTACTGGAGATCCTTGGACAAATGTATAACGAAGATCCGGAATGCAGGACGCTTATCTTTGTGGATCGACAAGAAGCTGCTGATAACTTGTTGCGTGACCTTATGCGAAAGGGATATTTATGCATGTCCCTACATGGGGGCAAAGATCAGGTTGATCGTGACTCCACGATTGCGGATTTCAAGTCTGGAGTAGTTCCCATCGTGATTGCCACATCCGTTGCTGCTCGTGGACTGGATGTTAAACAGCTGAAGCTCGTCATAAATTTCGATGCTCCCAATCACATGGAAGATTATGTGCACCGCGCTGGTAGGACAGGGCGCGCTGGAAACAAGGGAACGTGCGTCACATTCATCACGCCCGAGCAGGAAAGGTACTCGGTCGACATATATCGGGCGTTGAAAGCTAGCAATGCCGCGACGCCGAAAGAACTTGAGGAGCTCGCGAATGGTATGACTATCGAGCCCTTTGTGTGATGTTGTTGATCGACGGTGTTTGGACAGGCTTTTTAGAGAAGGTCAAGACGGGGAAAGCGCAGGTAGCTGGGTCTGGATTTGGTGGCAAGGGCTTGGACCGGCTCGACAAGGAGCGAGAAGCCAAGGACCGTGCAGAGCGGAAAGCGTACGGAGAGCCAGAAGAGGAGAAGGCAGAGGAAGCTCAGAAGCCCTCGACAGGTGCTACTGGCGGCGATGATATGACGTTTGGGAATTTCAAGGTAGAGATCAGACGTGGGCCCGCGCCCGACTCGTCCAAGGGTATTCTAGGCACTCCTGGGGCGGCGGCGGCGCGGCGGCTCGCCCACGCAAAGGAAGAGGAGAAGATACAAGCGCAGATCAAGACGGCACAAGAGGCTGCGAACCGGGCTGGCAAGGACTCGCCGGCTCAGAAGCAAGCGCTCAGTGTGGTGGCCAAGCTCAACGCACAGCTGAAAGCGATGAAGCTTGTCCTCCAATCTCAGATCCAGCACGAGGAAAGCGGTGGCAGAAAGGTGAACCCAGACTCGACGGACTTCCATGCGATCATACCCATCAACGACTACCCGCAAAAAGCAAGGTGGCGAGTCACAAATAAGGAAACGATGGTCCAGGTACGCCGCACTTTCGACGGTCGTGAGCGGTGACTGACCTGGTTGGATCAGCTTATCGACATGACGGGAGCGTCCGTGACGAATAAGGGTGAGTGACGTGAGCGGGAGATTGGTCAATGGCTAACTCACGCACGCGGGTAGGCATCTACTACGAACCTGGGAAGGAACCACCGCCGGAAGGGCCACCAAAGTTGCATTTGCTCGTCGAATCGAATGAGGAGTATAGGGTGCGTGCGGGATTGTGCATGTGTGCGACAGATGGACTGACGAGCGTGTTCAGGTCGAGCAGGCGGTGCGGGAGATTAAGCGTCTACTGATCGAGGCGTCGGCCGCGGCATTGCAGGCGGAGATGCGGAATCCGAGCGCCGTAGCGGGCCGGTACAGTGTGGTGTAATAGATTGACGTCATTACCGAGTATGACCAGACTTGTTTGTATATGGTAATGTAGATGGAGTGTCATACCTGTTCATGTCAGGGCGTCCATGGCGGCCGACACCCTTCTTAAATGAACGACCTCCCTCCCACACGTCCCCATCATGTCTGCTCCGGACGGCACCCTCTCCACTGTGTCGTTCCGCACCCATGCCCCCGGACAGCCCCTCGTCCGCGACACCGACGTGCCTCCGGGCTCGACACCGTCCCCCATCCCCGACGACACGGACGGCTGGGAGCACAGCTCGCACAACCCCAGAAACTGGTCTCCCTTGAGAAAATGGACGGCCACGGCCATCGTCCGTTGTCTTTACCTCTCCTCCGCTTCCCCCCCTCAATTCCCGCAGGTCTCCCTCTACACGTTCGTGACTCCCCTCGGCAGCTCCATGATGGCTCCTGGGCTTCCAGACCTTGCTTCGAAATACGGCATCACAAATTCGACAACTCTCGCACTGACCCTCAGCATTTTTCTCCTCTCCTTTGCCATCGGACCTCTGTTCTTTGGCCCCCTCTCCGAGATGTACGGCCGCGTCTGGGTACGCTCTCGTGTCCTTGCGACAGTCTTGCCCCTCACACCATCAGGTCTTGCACATCAATAACTTGCTTTTCCTCTGCTTCAACCTCGGCTGTGCTCTCGCACCGAATACCGGCTTATTTATCGCTTTCCGCTTCCTCAGTGCGTCACCGCTCTAGACCATGTACCACACGCCGACTAAAGCCATCCAGGCGGCTTTGCCGGAAGTGCCCCAGTCACGATTGGTGGCGGCTGCGTAAGCGATCTCTTCGCAGAGAAGGATCGTGCGATCGCCATGGCGGTATATAGTCTTGGACCTTTGATCGGTAGTCTCATTGCTTTGATACAGACGTCACCACTCACACTCGTGTCTAGGCCCAGCAATTGGCCCCGTCATGGGTGGGTTTATTACTCAAGACGCCGGCGTTCAATACATTTTTTACCTGCTCGCTGCCATGTGCGGCGTCGCTGCTCTCTTTTCAATCCCCCTTCTGGGGGAGACATATGCACCCGTTATTCGCATGCGACTTCGTGCATGCGATGCAGATATAGAAAAGGGAGTCATACACAACTCAGTGCAGGACAAATGGGATTATATCTGGGTGAACCTGAAACGGCCGGTAATCCTTCTCACTCGAAGCTTCATCTGCTTTATTCTCAGCCTATACGTATCCTTGTAAGTCATTCCTTGTGAATCTCGTGAGGGGGTCTTGTTCAACGTTTTCCAGGGTATATGGTGAGTAGTCGCTAGTGAAGTTGGTGGTTGATAACCTGTGTCAATCAGGTATCTACTACCTGATGTTCGCTACATTTCCCGGTACGTTGGTGGCTGGTCCCTATGGCTGGTCCTGGCATGAATCTCAACACACTCTCACAGATCTGTTTGCCCAGGTGTATCACTTTAGTGTCCGCCTTTCGGGCTTAGCATACCTCGGGCTTGGCTTGGGATTCTTTTCAGCCACCATCATTGGTGCCAAGATCTCAGACAAAATATATGCTCGAGTAAGGTTTTGCTTTCCGTTCAGGCCCCGGACTCAACCATCACTAAGATGGCCGCGAGAAACGGAGGACAGGGGAAGCCTGAGATGCGCATCCCAGCCCTCATAGTTGGCTCTTTCTTTGCTCCCGTCGGATTATTGTAAGTGGGTATTTCGCATGGTCCACCTCGTGCTGAGCGTGTTTAGCTGGTATGGCTGGTCAGCTCAAGCCAAAATTCATTGGATCATGCCCATCATCGGAACCACAATCTATGGTATGGGGCTGATGAGTAGTTTGCAAGTATTCTTTTCCCAATGTTCCGGCTACAGGTCATATTTTCTAAAACTGGTTGCTCAGTCTCCCGGTCCAACTGTACCTCGTCGATACCTTTACATATTCTGCCAGTGCACTTGCTGCTAACGCCGTGCGTTCCTTGGCATTTTGACTGTGGAGGTTTTGACGGATTATCAGGTGTTCCGCTCTCTCTTCGGGTTTGCTTTCCCCTTATTCGGGGGACAGATGTACGATGCACTGGATTACGGTGGCGGGAACTCGCTGCTTGCTGGGCTCGCTATCGTACTTGGTATTCCATTCCCGATCTGGATTTACTTGCACGGCGAACGCATTCGTGCACGCTGCCCACTGACCAACTGATACCCCCTCAACATGTTTGAGATGCTTATGTTCCTGAACGCCGTATACACGAACGCAACGATGGACACGTCGATACTCTCACCACGAGCGGTGCAAGACTAATCATACAGTCAATCGAGCCATACACATGACATAGATACAGATGTACGGGACAAGTGTAATGCATGGTCATCGAGACAAGCCGAAACCCCGTTGCTTATGGGCCGTACTGTTGCTCAGTGTCTGCCCATTTATGCCAACGTCGCGCACCCTTTTCTCTACCTCATTAACCTTGCCCTCCACCTCGCGCGCTGCCCCATCAATCCACTGCAAGCTT